>JBBPBS010000749.1:2845621-2890763 GCA_037974835.1 Cicer judaicum
TAAATTTAAATTTAAATTTAAATAAAATTAAAATTCAATATTAAATATTAAAATTAAAATAAATATTATATATAAAAAAATAATATTAATAATAATTAAAGCTAGCTATAGCAATTACGACAAAATCAAATAAAACATGCATTCCAAAATTAACAATTAATGTCTTATTAACCCAAAATTAACAAATAATGTCTTAAAAAGTGGAAATTAAACACACAATAATGTCATACAACCCAAAAATAAATTATGAAATTCTTCAAATCACATCAATCCTCATAATATTTTAACCGTCGTTTGAAACTTTAATTTATCATATATTAATATGTAAACAACATCATTCCTATTTTTTTAAAAATAAATTTATAAAACTAATCTAAATATATATATTACTAACCTATATTTTAAAAATAATATATATATAAATATATATATATTTACTAATCTAAATTTAAAATATATAAAATACTAATTTGATGCCGAGTAGCGTCTGACTTCAAGCTTTCACTCACGTACGATGCTTGCAAGTTTTCGAAATAATTAACAAGCACTGTAAAAATAAAAATCAATAACATTAATTAGTTATATCAAATTAAAAAATAAAATTATAAAACTACATATATAATATAATTTATACTTACCAAATTTAATTGAAGCTTAAGAGTAATTTTGTGTAGAGAGAAGGAGGAGAGAATAGTTAGAATGAGGTTTTAGAGAGAAGTTGGATGTGAAAAAATGAAGAAGGAGGGGAGAAAAATATATATAGTGTTACTTTGAGCATTTGTGGCGGCCTTTGCAGCCACAAATTCCACGTGCGCATTCCTTTGTGGCAGCCTTTGCAGCCACAAATTCCACGTGTGCATTCCTTTGTGACAGCCTTTGCAGCCACAAATGCCACTGGTCACGTCAGTCCTTTGTGACGGATTTGACCCTCACAAATTGATTTTTTTAAATTTATTCGGCCACAAAATATTTATAAAGTTGGCCACAAAATGGTGTTTTTCTTGTAGTGCTATAACATCTTTCAAAATAATCACATTAAAATACACCATCTTTATAGAATAGTCTAAATGATAAAATAAATAAACATAACATCAACAATTTATATTATTTAATAATTAAAAATAAATATGCACAACTATATAAATATAAAGAAAATCAATATTAAAATTACTAATATATCAAGATAATTATTTGTAAAATAAATCATTAATATAAAATGTATTTATAAATAATTAAATATAATTATGTGTACACTTACATTAGTCAAACATATAAAAAATATCACATTAACTACAAACACACATATACATGTAGAGTTGTCTAAAATCTTATTTTTTAAAATATTCACACTAAAATACTGTTAGTTATAAAAAAATATATAAAAATAATAAAATATAAGATTTATTATTTATATCACTTATTTAGTGAAATATATACAAAACTAGTGTATCATATAAAGCTCTCATATAACGAAAATTAGTCACAAGATTTATCCACATATATTATAAAATAGTTTTAAAACCAAATTAATTATCTAAATTCCTATTTCATTAAGAAAATATTTATTATAAAATTTGGGGTGTTACAAGCATCAGGTTTCGTTTTGTGCTCACGTGGACTGTGTAGAGACGTCGGTAATTTTTGCGTGGGTGATCCAAGTTAAAGTGTGTTTCAAGATAGACGTTGTGTTGGTGATTTGTATCCTTTTCGACGCTTCATGAGATAAGCACATAAACACTTCTAGTAAAATTTTGTATTTACGTGATCTTAGGCAAAAGAGATTTTCCTCTCTTGAGAATGATTTTAAAATAGTTTTTAAATTCTATCTCATGATTCCACAATACAATATGATGTGTAGATTTGGAGTACTATGTGTCATTGTATCGAATAATGGAACACAATTTGCTAGAGCAAATGTACATGAACAATGTTAATACTAGAGGATCAAAGAAATTTTCACCTTTATAGAACAACCACAATCAAACGGCCAAGCAGAATAAGCAACCAAGGTAGTGCTCCAAGGATTGGAGGGAGCTAGTGGGTTAAGGGTATAACAGCTCCATGTGATTTTGTGATCTTATCATACAACTCCACACTCTTCAACCGAAGAAACCCATTTCAAGATGGTTTATGGATCATATGTTATGATACTCATTGAATTGATTGAACAAAGTGCAAGGGTGTTGTTTGTCAAAGACAAGGAAAATCACGACAACATGAGGATGAGAATGGACTTCATAGATGAAGAGTGAGAAAAAAAAACTCACATAAAGGAGGCATTGTGAAAAATAAGAGAAGCAACGAGGTATCACTCGAAGGTGAAAGCTAGAATGAGAGTCGTCAAGAAAGTGCAACCAAGATGGGAGTGCCTTTTCAGAGTGCTAGAAAATGTTGGGAATGGGGCGTAAAAAATGGAACGACTCAACGTGAAAAAGGTACTAATAGTGTTTCAGCAAGTGTACTGAATCGTTGCAAGTAATAATCAAAACGATAATATCAAGTGTCATACTCAAGGATTGCATTTTGCTATCAAATTATGTTTAATTACTAAAATAAAGCAAAAAATTCTCAAATTGATTGAAATAATATTTAAAATTTAAAACAATAATAAAATTGGTCCTTTATAATAAGAAAAATGTCAGGGATGAGTTTCACTTCGAATCCAACCTTGGTGTCTAATTTGATCCTAGTTACTAAATTCCTTTAGTGAGTTATTACTGAATTCTCTTTATTATTCTTGCCATAATTTCTTAGTGACAAAACCTTTTAATTCCAAAGTAAACTCTAATTCCTTAATAGATTTAAGATTCGAATTAAGCCCTACCGTATAGGAATTCTCTTTTTAAAATATTGTTTTTGCAACTAATTTAATTGGTTTCATGACCTGCATCTATCCCTGGACTACAAATTCATGAACTTCTCATCTCAAGCATTCGTAAAGTTCACTTCCGTTTCAACATACGAATCATAGAACATTTTAAAGTTTATCAAGCAATAAAAAGCATTAAGCACAGAGATGAGAAAAATAATTCAATAAACCCATTCATATAACTAGAAATCAAATCAAAAAATAAGGGTTTTATCTTGTTACACTCATCCCTAACACATAGGGTTTAGTTACTTATGACAGAGATGGAAAGGATAGAGATTAGAGAATAATTATAATAAATAATCATGAATGATTCTTGACAAAACTGTTCCAATGATGTTAGAAATAGTCGTCTTTGAGTTTATATGCCAGGCCACCAATGGCTTGCCTTTGCGGCGACCTTTACCCTCACAAAGGGTTGATTTTGTGGCTATAAAGCCCGCACAAAGGGCTCCAATTTCAGCTGGATTTTGTGGCAGCCTAAGCCCTCACAAAACGACAATGTTTTGATTTTGTAAGGGCTTAGGCAACCACAAAATCCAGCTAAAATTTTAGTCTTTTGTGAGGGATTTTTCAGCCACAAATAAAGACCAATTTGAATTTTTGGATTTGTGACGGCTTTTTTGGTCACTAATTTGTGAGGGTTTTTTTCATACACAAAATATTTGTAAAGTTGGCCACAAATGAGGGGATTTCTTGTAGTGCAAGTCTCCAAACTTCCCAATAGTCAAAAAAAATATCTAGAAAGTGAGTATAAGAAAATAAGTATTTTAATGAATGTTGGCGTCTGCAAGGCACAGCTTTGGCACTTCAAGCGTGTCCCGGTAGAGGCTTTAGCCTGAAAGTGCGTCTCATGTGTGGCTATTGCGCTTCAGGCGCACAACTTCTTATGTTTGACATTCTCTGCATTTTCCTACTCTTTTGAGTCTGAATTGGGTTCTGATGTCTTCATGAACGTTGTAGATATGGATCTTAACTTTCATTTTCACTTTGTTTGACTCCAATGGGACATCTACAACTCCAGATATGGCTTAAATACTCCACATAGGTAATGTTGATTTCTCGCTAAAATTCAGCATTGCACTAAAACAAAGTAACAACGCAAAACTCAAAAAAATCTCTAATTAATAAATGAAATAAGAACATAAATATTCATTAAATCAAATAAATATAATTAACAAAGTATATCAAATAACTCCTTAAATTAACTAATGAATAAAAGATAAATAAGATTAAAAACAATAAAAAATATATATATGCATATGATAAAGAGTCATCGGGTACCAAGGACGTGGAACGTAGCTAATCTACTAGAGATGGCAACATAACTCGCACATGTCTTGATTTGGGCAGAAAAAACCCACTTTGATTGGGTGCGGGTTTTCTCTTAAATTAAAATTCGGAAGCACGGACGGGTTTGGGGTGTTGATATAAACCCCGCAGCCGAACTCGTCTTGCTAGTAATATTATTATAATTTTTAAATTTTTTATATATTCACATATTAAATATACTTAATATGTTTTTAATTATTATAATATCATCTATATAAAAAAAATTATTTTATTACTGTATAATAATTATTATTTTATTATATTAATTATAATATATATAATTTTTAAATTTATAATTTTATATATATGATTAAGTACATGTGTGGGCATGGAAACTTGAACCTCGTCACACGCAGGGATGTGGTCCAAATTTCACACCCGCTAAAAAAGGGAACGGATGCAGGTTTTCTCTAATTAGTCGGGTGCAAGGGTATAGGATGCAAAATTCTCCCCCGCCGCGCCCTATTGCCATGCCTTCAATCTACGTTACTAATTTGGTTAGTGAGAGAATGTCAATTTGTAAGAAGGCTAATAGTGCCATTATCTTTATTGTTATTTTTCTATGTGTTTCTATGTAGGTGGAAGACACTATTTTGATATTTTGGTATGATCAATCAAGTGAAAGTTGAAATGAAAAATTATTACTTATAAGAAATTCAAATAGTCATGCCTTCAAGACTCCGTTATATGGAAGCTCACATTGAGAGTGCTTCTTTGACGTCCAATAAGGATGACAAAAAGAGTCAAACTTTTAAGATTGTGTTACAGGGAAGCTCACATTGAGAGTGCTTGATTGAAGTCCAATATGGATGACCAAAAGACTCATACTTTTAAGACTGCATTATAGAGGAGCTTCCATTGAGAGTGCTTCTGTGACGTCCGATAAGAATGACTGAAAGTGTCATACCTTCAAGACTACGTTATAAGGAAGTTCCTGTTGAGAGTGCTTATGTGACGTCCGATAAGGATGATTGAAAGAATGATACCTTAAAGACTACATTATAAGAAAGCTCTCATTGAGAGTGCTTCTTTGACGTCCGATAAGGATGACCAAACAAGTCATACTTTAAAGACTACGTTATAGGGAAACTCCCATTGAGAGTGCTTCCTTGATGTCCATTAAAAATGAACATAAGAGTCATACCTTCAAGACTATATTATATATAAGCTCCCATTGAGAGTGTTTCCTTGATGATCGATAAGCATATATACCAAGTATATTGATAGTTAAAGTTCAACGAATACAAAACAAACAAAATATAATAAATAATATTTAATGCTAGCAACAAGTTAATAAAGGGCTCATATGACACATTAACGAAAAAGGCATGTAGACCATAACGATAAAAAACACATATGCTTTAAAAGAAAAATAAGGCATATGGGCCATAAAGATAAAGGCACACGAGCCACAAAATATGAAGAAAAAGTATATATTTCAAAAAGCTAAGAGTTCAACAAACATGTTGAGACAAAATCTCAAATTAATGTTTTTACGATAATTAAACAAACGGTTAATTTAGACTTCTAATTATGATTCTAAGTGTTTTGGTATTTAACATGTATTTTTTTTTTAAGTGTACTAAAACAAGATAGGTACAAAGTATTACAAAGTATATCTTATTAAAATCAAGAGAGCAAAATCAGCAAAATGAATAACGTTCTTAATAGATTTCTAGAAAACAAAGAACGTTCTCCACATTTTCCATAAACAAGAATGATCAGATTTCAATGTAAAAGATTAGATTTAGGAAGCTTTATTCATTCCATATCTTCATCAAGAATAAACAAGGATCAATCTAAGCAAGAACCATTCCAGAATTCGAAGGCTCAAAACCTTGCTTCATAAAATGCATAAAGCAAGATCATTCTCCAAGTCAAGCAAAAGCAAGTACAATTAATAGGTTGTAAAGGACATTGTTGTTGTTGTTTGTACCCTCAGACAGACATGCACGCGTGACTTAAAGCATGTAATCATTTCAGACAACTAGAAGGATCACAAGTATAAATTAGTTCATCTCAAACCAATTCAAAGAACGTTTTTGGATCTCAAGAACATTTTCGATTTCAGCATGAACAATCCTGCTTTATGGTGGATCTTATCCATCCATTTACTCATGACATTTGGCCAACTTACAACGGTTAAATAGTGTTAGGTAACCTGTCGAAATCCTTTCTAGGTAGAAAGGTAGAAGTTGTGTAATAGATCAAGACTGATTTGTGAAAACCAAGAACATTCTTGCTTTGACCACTTAGTGGAAAATCTCACATTTGTGAGGACTATACGAAACCCGTGTTCAGTGAACCAGGATATATGCTTGTGTGATCTCTCTATCTCTATCTCTATTTATTATTTTGTCTTACATTCAATTTTTTTTATATTGATAAATTGATATTGTTGTTTTTTTTTACTAACCAACAATGTTCTTCGTTTATAACCAAGATCAATCTTGAGTTAAACTTCTTAGTTTCAAACCCCCTTCCTTATCATTGACATTACTACTTTAATTGGCATCAGAGCCAGTCTCTAAGGATTAAACATCCAAAAAGTGTTAGAGCAAAAGATTCAAGAAGATAAAGTCAAAAGCTAAATACATAGTTGAAGGAGGATCATCAAACAGACCACCATACTTTGATGGCTCAGATTATTATTTCTGGGAAAGCAAAATGCAATTATTCCTAAAATCACACGACACTGGTATGTGGTGAATCGTCACATATAGAAACTTCATACCAAGAGTAGATCAAACCAATTCACCATCTGCTGAAAAGAAAGAAGAAAATTGGACAACAGATGAAAAAACTAAGGTACTTCTAAACTCAAAAGCAAAACTATTCTTATGATGTGCTTTAAGTAAGGAAGAAAGTGAAAGAGTAGATGAATGTGATATGGCGAAGAAAGTATCGAACACATTGCAAACTCATTATGAAGGAATAAGCCATGTTAAGGAAACAAGGATTGACGTTGGCATTCGAAAGTTCAAATTATTTGAAATGAATGAAGGAGAAACCATTAATGAAATGTACTCAAGATTCATAACCATAGTGAACGAAATGTGTTCTCTTGGCAAAATTTATTCAGTGCAAGATAGGGTAAGAAATATCATGAGATGCCTTCCAATCATGTGGAGACCAATGGTGACAACTATAAGTTAAGCCAAGAATCTTGAGGTATTAGGCTTGGAAGAACTTATTGGAACTTTAAGGGCACGGGAAGATAAACCTGTAAAGAAAGGCAAAATAATAGCCTTAAAATCATCTCAAAACTCACCAAGTATTCAACAAAAAAATGAGAAAAGTGACTTAGAAAATAGCCAAGAATATGTTGATGAAGAGATTTCTCTCCTTACAAGAAAGATACCAATAATGATGACGAGAAGAGATCATATCAAAAAGGGATCTCCAAATAAAAAGGATTTCAAAACTAAAGTAGATAAAAGTAAAATCACTTGCTTTGGATGCAACAAACAAGGACACTATAAAAATGAATGTCCATTGAACAAAAGAGTACCAAAGAAATTCCATTTCAAGAAGAAGTCAATCATGGCAACCAGGGATGACTTTGATGAATAAGAGACAGATGAACCTGAAGAAGCCAATATATGTCTGATGGTAGACACTGAAGATAAAGAGGTAACAAATTCTAAACCTTGTCTTTTATGTGAACATATGGAAGAATAATTTCATAATTTGCTAAATGATTCAAATTTTCTTATTCAAAAATGTGGTTCTTTTAAAGAAAAATTTCACAAGGAAAAAGAAGAGAAAGAAAAAGTTCAGGCTATAAATGATAAAACCAAAGAGATCATTAAAAATCTGAAAGAGTCTCAACTCAAAAATCTTGAAACTGAACGTTCAGAAAGTCAAGATTGTTCTTCACCTGAAAAGGAGAACGTTCTCCTTAAAGCTGAAGTTAAAATTATTAAAAATAATATGTTGAATTTCATCAAATCTATTGAAACCTTTCAAAGAATCATGGGATCTCAAGTAGGAATTTTTGATAAAGCTGGACTTGGTTTTGATAAAGCTGGACTTGGTTTTGAATTTCGTAGGAATTATACGAAAACTTCTTTGTTCCAGAAATAAAAGAAGGAAAATACAAAATTAAATGTTCATATTGCAACAAAATAGGACATCTAGAGTTTGCATCCTATTTTAAAAAAGAGATTAAAAAAATCAAGAGCAAAAGGATCTTCATAAAAGAAGAACATTTTGGAACAAAAGCAAAATTTTCTCAAAATCTGAAAAAGGAAGAATGTTCTCCAACAAATTTAACAAACGGAGAACGTTTTGGAGCTTTATCAAAATCAGTTGTAACTCAACTTTCTAAACCTTCTTCAAAACAAACTACTAGATATTCCACCTGGTACAAAATTGGCCACTATGAAACAACATTTAACATTAAAAAGGAATCAGATTTTAAAACTAACTCCTCAGGACCCAAGACCAAATGGGTACCTAAAGTTAATGTAACACATCATGTAGGATGGATTTCAAGATATCAAGAAAATGCCATGGTTCTTGGACAGTGGTTGTTCAAGACATATGACGGGTGACAAGAATTGTTTGTTGTCCTTTATCAAAAAGGATGGAGGATCCATAACATTTGGAAACAATGATCAAGCAACAATCAAAGGCAATGGAACCATAGGTAAAGTGAATTCTGCCAAAATCTATGATGTTTGATATGTTGAAGGATTGAAACATAGCATTCTCAGCATTAGTCAACTATGTGATAATGGCTTTGAAGTTATTTTCAAATCAAACATATGTGAAGTGAGAATGGCAAATTCTGGTGAAATTATATATTTTGCATCCAGAAAGAAAAACCTTTATGTTTTATACATTGAAAAACTACCAGTCGAATCTTGCCTCATGTCCATAAATAGAGACAAGTGGATATGGCATAAGAGAACTAGACATGTGAGTCTGAAAACGATTTCAAACTTATCAACATTAGATCTTGTTAGAGGACTTCCTAAAATAAATTTTGAAAAAGATAAATTATGTGAAGCTTGTGTAAAGGGAAAACAAGATAAGAGTAGTTTTCACTCAAAAAGAATTTATATCAACCAAAAAACCTCTTAAACTTCTTCACATTGATCTTTTTGGTCCTATCAAAACCACTAGTCTACGACGTATGAAATATGGATTTGTCATCGTAGATGATTTTTCTAGATACACATGGGTACTTTTTTTAAAACAAAAGGATGATGCACTTGATGCCTCTTCAAAGACTTTTGTAAAAAGGCTCAAAATGAAAAGGAACTTAATATAATCACTAAGAGAAGTGGTCATGGAGGTGAGTTAATTAATGCATCTTTCAAAACATTTTTTGATGAACTTGGTATCTCTCATAATCTATCTTGTGCAAGAACTATCCAACAAAATGGAGTTGTTGAAAGAAAGAATAGAACTTTGCAAGAGATGGCAAGAACGATCTTGGAAGAATCAAATATTGAAAAGTACTTCTGTGCAGAAGCTATAAACACATATTTTTAGGATATTCAAAAAATCTAAGGGGTATCGTATTTGTAATTTGAAAAATAAAACTGTTGAAATATGTATGCACATATTATTTGATGATCTTGGTTTAAAAAAGAAAGATGATGAATTTGGGCATACATAACATATTGTTCCCCAGGAAAATGAGATTGATAAACAATCTTCGTTTCAAACTCCTCCTAGAAGTTGGAAACTAATATCTGATCACCCTCATAACAAAATTATTGAAGAAACACCTGATGGCAATAGAACAAGAGTGTCATTTAAAAATGATGAAAACAGCAACATGGCAATGATATCCCAAATGGAATCCAAATCCATGAAACAGTCTATAGTTGATCAATCTTGGATTGATGCAATGAAATAAGAACCTCTTCAATTTGAAAAGAATGAAGTTTGGACCCTTGTTCGAAATCCACTAGATCGAATAATTATTGGAACACGATGGGTTTTCCAAAACAAGCTAGATGAAGAAGGAAAAGTTGTAAGAAACAAAGCAAGGTTAGTTGCTCAAGGTTATAATCAACAAGAAGGAATAGAGTATGATGAAACATTTGCTCCAGCTGCAAGGTTAGAAGCCATATGAATCCTTCTTGCATATGCATCATATAAAAATATCAAACTTTTTCAAATGGATGTTAAGAGTGCATTTTTAAATGGATTTTTAAATGAACAAGTTTATGTTCGCCAACCTCTAGGTTTTGAAGATCAAACAAAACTTAATCATGTTTTTAAACTCACCAAATCCTAGTATGGTTTAAAGCAATCCCCTAGAGCTTGGTATGAAAGATTAAGTTCATTTTTTATCAAAAATGAATTTTCCGTGGAAATATTAACACAGCACTCTTTAAGAAAACAAATAAAAATGATCTTCTCATTGTTCAAGTGTATGTTGATGATATTATTTTTGATCAACAAATGAAAAAATGTGTGAGGATTTTTCAAATCTCATGCAAAATGAATTTGAAATGAGCATGATGGGAGAATTGAGATATTTTCTTGGTTTACAAATTAAAGAACATAAAAATGGAATTTTCATATGTCAAGAAAAATATATCAAGGATCTTTTAAAAAATACAAAATGAGTGAAGCCAAGATTATGACTACTCTTATGCATCCATTATCCTCTTTAGATAAAGATGAAAATGGACAATCAATTTCTGAAACAGAATATAGGGGAATGATTGGCTCATTACTTTATTTAATTGCAAGAAGACCTAACATTGTTTTTGCAGTAGGATTATGTGCTATGTTTCCATTTTCACCAAAAGAATTTCACTTAATTGTCATGAAAAGAATTTTTCACTATCTTATTGGTATAGCAAAGGTTCTCATTTTAATTTTGTAGCTTATTGTGATGCTGATTATGCCGGTGATAAGATCGAAAGAAAGAGCACAAGTGGTGCATGTTAGTTCCTAAGAGAAGCCTTGATAAGCTGGTCTTGTAGAAAGCAAAACACAATTACCTAATCCACCACTGAAGCTGAATATGTCTTAGCAGCAAATTGTTGCTCTCAAGTCTTATGGATCAAAAATCAACATGAAGATTTTTCAGTAAGATATTCTCATATTCCAATATATTGTGATAATATTAGTGCCATAAATTTATCTAAGAATCCTATTCAGCATTCCAGATCCAAATATATTGAAATAAAACATCATTTCATTAGGGATAATGTGAACAAAAAGGAAATTGAATTAATCTTGGTTAATACAAAAAATCAGTTAGCTGACATTTTTACAAAGCCTCTTGTTGAAGAAATCTTCAATTCCATCAAAGAACGCTTAAAAAAATCATCAAAAATCATGCTCAAGATTGTTAAAATTGAAACCATAACATTTTGGTCATAACAGAGAACGTTCACCGTTTTGAGCCTGCTTGCTTGAGAACGATCTTCGTTTTCTCATCATAATTTTTTTTTTTTAAATCAGCTTTTCAACTGAACGACTGCTACTTTACAAAAGGTAATGGCTACCCATGCTTGACATGCCACATTATTTCACTTTCCTCCTTCCCAATACATCTAGTCACACGCATGGCCTACCTCACGTCACAAACCAATTGCACAAAATCAAAAACGTTCATCCTTCTCCACTACACAACAACTTCAACCTTTTTCTAAAAAAACCTTCTCTCTTTGTCTCCTTCTTCCTCAAACTCTTTTTTTTCAAAAATGGCTCATACCAAAACCACGGCACACAAAAACAGCTGATCACCAACACCATCTTCATCTCCATCATCATCTCCAGTTCATTCACCATCACCTCCACCTAGACCAACACCTCTACACTTTTCCTCAGAAAGAACATTCTCGGATTACATGTCTTCATCCCCATAACCATGTCCTCAACCAATTTCACTTGTTCCTCTCTCCACCGAGCTTCCCCCACTGCATCAATGTCCTCTTCCTTCCATTAGTCAATGTCCGCCCCATCTTCGAAAATCCCTAAACCCTAGTTACAACACGTCATCTTCCAAACGAAGATCAATGCGTATTTTAGTCGATATTGGCACCTGCAAGACCAAAAACATAGACACAACAATCTATACGCTCTTTGATGATGATTCTGAACCATTACCACCAACAACATTTCCCAAATCACAAATTGTCCATACATCACAACCCTCCAAACCAAAATCCCTAGAAATTCCAAAATCCCTAGAAATTCCAAAATCCCTAAAACCTCATTCAAAATCCCCAAAATTTGCTTCCAAAGTACTTCTATCCAAAACCACAACTTCTAAATATAAACCAACAAATCCTAAAACCAACTCGTCATCAACTCTCTCTCAATTTTTAGCCTCTAAAAAACTCAAAAAAACTAAAAAAATTACAAAAGAAAACTCAAGAACGTTCTTCGTCCAAACTGCCAACTCAAGAACATTCTCCTCTCTAGACTTCAAACCCGAACACAACAAAAACTTCCAAAACAACAACCACTAAATCCCCAACCAAACCTCCTTTTTCCAAAATCCTTATTCCACCATTGATTCCTTCAAAAATTCAAAAACTGTATACTAAGAAGTGGGCTCAATGACCTATTGGCATTGGTCGAGTTTTTATTTTTGACAAACTTCAAGTAAAAGGAATCTCCATTTAGCATCACACTAATGCACTTGGATGGACTAATTTCCTCAAAATACCTTATTGTTATTACCCTGAGTTCATTCGAGCATTTTACTGCAAAGCTGAAGCTTTTGCAGATAATCCCTTATTGTCTCCACTCTAAAAGGTATTGAAATATGTCTAGATCCTTTAATTGTGGCTAAGATTCTTACACTGCCATCTGAATGACTAACCGTTTTTGGAAAAGATTGGTACATAGCCTTGAACACTACTAAAGAAAAAGTCTTTCAAGAACTAGTTATTGATGGGTCTACCAAATTTCTCTCAATTGATCTAAAACCACTTCCCAAAATTTTCAACAGTATAAGCCAACACTCTATTTTACCCCCAGTACGCCAGCCATGAATTTGTCTCTAATAATGACGCACTAGTCATTTATCATCTTCTTCATTGCAAGAAGTTGAATCTACCCTACCTAATAATCCATCACATGATTGCTGCAATTCACAAGGATTATAAGAGAAATATTGTTCCGTATGGTATGGTTTTCTCAAAAAAATTCAAGCATTTTCAAATTCCCTTGTTGACTGAAACCTCCAACTTAAAGATTTCCAAATTCTCATCAAAAAAAATATCTCATATGAAACAACTTCCCACCATCCCACCCTCACCAAAATCTACTTTAATCATTCTACCACTAAGAGGAAAAGGAATACACACAGCTCTACTATCTATACTGAGCAATCCTCGCCTCCAGAACGTTCTTCCCCTAACCAACCTGCTGAAGAACGTTCTCCGAATGTCACTATTCCACAACCTTTCAATATTGACCTCAATCAAGTTACCCCTACAGTTTCTACAACTTCAACCTTCACAAATCGTTTTTCTCAAGGCAGTCTCTGCCTTCCACTTCCTGTTCAGCACAATTCCCAAATGTCACCACAAAAAACCACAACTTCATCCATCTTTGGAATAAGCCAATATTTGGTTTCTCCATATTCGAACATAGCTGGTCCGTCTTTGCCCCATTATTCCACTCCAAACTCTATTCCTCACATCAATACTTCATTTGCCACTCTATCCACTTTTTGTACCACTATTGCTCCATCCCAAAATATTGCTACTGAAGATCAACAGCGTCCTTCTAAAAAGACCAAAATGGAAACATCAAGAACATATAAAGAAATTCTCAGAATTTTAGTCGCCCTTCAAACAATTATAGCTAGGCAAGCTCATCAGGACAAGGAGCAAGCAGTCATGTGTGACTGGATGACTACTCAGCTTGCTCCCAAGCTCGCACTAGAACCTTCCGTGACTAAACCTCCTCCAACATTTCCAAATATACCTCAGCCATCCTTGTCTCCATCATCTGAAGGATCTTCACATTCTTTGTCTTTCTGATTTAACTTTAGTTTCACTCTCCTATTCCTTTTTTCCATGACAAAGGGGGATAAGTTATTTAGATTTTAAGTATGATCTGAAGCTATTTTTTTTATGACTACTTATATATTTTTTTGTTTTGAACCACCTTGTAATGATCAAGATCCTTATACTGTATCAATGAAAAATTATTATTTGGTTCAAATGATTAGTACATATTGAAGGGGAGCTTTTACTAAGAAGCTATCTGAATTATTATTAGAATCAAAATTAAAATATGAATTAACATGTTTTGTCATCATCAAAAAGCGGGAGATTGTTAAGACAAAATCCCAAATTAATATTTTGATGATAATTAAACAAAATGTTAACTAAGTCTTCTAATTATGATTCTAAGTATTTTGGTATTTAACATATGCTTTTTAAGTGTATTAAAACAAGATAGGTACCAAGTATTACAAAGTAGGTCTTATTAAAATCAAGAAAGCAAAATCAGCAAAACGAAGAATGTTCTTTACATATTTCTGAAAAACAAATAACGTTCTCCACATCTGCCATAAACAAGAATGATCATATTTCAATGTAAAAGACTAGATCCAAGAAGCTTTATTCATTCCATATCTTCATCAAGAATAAAGAAGGATCAATATAAGCAAGAATCATTCCAGAATTCGAAGGCTCAAAACCTTGCTTCATAAAATGCATAAAGGAAGATCATTCTCACCGTCAAGCAAAAGCAAGTACAATTAACAAGTTGTAAAGGACATTGTTGTTTGTACCTTCAGACATACCTGCACGCGTGACTTAAAGCAAGTAATCATTTTAGACAACTGGCAGGATCACAAGTACAAATCAGTTCATCTCAAACCAATTCGAATAACGTTCTTGGATCTCAAGAATATTCCAAGTTTCAACATGAACAATCTTGCGTTATGGCTAAACTTATCCATTCACTTACCCATGAAAGTTAGCCTACTTCCAACAGTTAAATAAAGCTCTCTTGAAGCCTATAAATAAAGTTTCACGGTGAATAACAAAACACAACTCAAAGTGTCAAGCAAAACATCAATCATACTCGAGCTTGTCAAAATCATTCTATAATTGGAGTTCCATTCTTTAAGTGTTTTTCAAATCAGTGATAATTGAGTTCTAAAATACAAAATCTATTTCTCAAACAAGAGTTGAGCAATACCCAAATTTTAACATTTTCAAAATCATTACTTTGTAACTCATGGCTATATTGTCAATATAGTTTGAGTAGTGTGTTAAAATCCTTTTATGATTTAAAAGGTAGATTGTAAAATCCTTTCTGAAAAAGTGTTAGGTACTTGTGGAAATCCTTTCTAAGTAGAAAGGTAGATATTGTGTAATAGATCAAGACGGATATGTGAAAACCAAGAACATTCTTGCTTTTAGCACTTAGTGGAAAATCTCATATTTGTGAGGATCGGACGTAACCCGTGTTGGGTGAACCAAGATATATGCTTGTGTGATCTCTCTATCTCTATCTCTATTTATTATTTGTATATTCAATTTTTTTTATATTGATGAATAGATATTGTTGTTATTTTACTATCCCAAAACGTTCTTCGTTTATACCCAATATCAATCTTGAGTTAAACTTCTTAGTTTTAAACAGGAATTTTTAAAAAGAGGCAATTATAATTCAAACTCTCATTCCTTATAATCGACATTTTTACTTCAAAACATACAAGTTAACAATACAACTATTATCAAACACCATCCAAAACCACAATTCTTCATTCAATCATCCCCCCATATCCTCATATGAACAATCTTTTTTAGATTCAGCAAGATCAGGAATAGTATTCACAATACGATAATTCGAAACCACCCAATCATGGTTTGTACCACTCAGATCCAAATTAGGATGCAAAACACCAAACTCTCTAATAGCCATAGCAAACATGTGGTCTAACTTTTCCATCCTATATTCGTCAAATAGCTTGATGCGAACCTTGGAGGTAACCAACTCAGTTTACAAGGTGTCATGAGCCCGGATGGCCTCCACTTTAGCGGTCTCTGAATTAAATATGTTGGCACAGAAGTCCTTCAACAAAGCTTCAACCTTCTTATAGTTGATATCATATGTGACCAACTTCGTCTTCAAAGCCTTCATTACGTCCTCACATCACTCGTGCAGGGAATTTAACCAACCATTTTTCATAGAAATTGAATCTCTCATCCCAAACAAAATAGACAATGTCTCCTTTATTTTTCCCAAGTACCTAAATAGAGAACCATTGGGGATCTTCCTCAAAGACGCCACAAACATCCATTGAATCAGATAGTGATAGGGGTGAACGGGGAGAGGAGTAGGGAGGCATAGAAGTAGAGTGAGCTTTCATATGGGACCATTTCTCACGTGAAGCAACGACTGGGTGGAGGTAGATGTAAGGACATCTTTGCCATCAGAAAATGAATCATTTTTGCCCCCATCTTCAGCAATCTTTGCTCTTTGATAACATGACACTCAACATTAGTAAGAGGGGTCATCCTGCACGATTATGGACAACCAAAAAAGAACAAACAAGTTGTTAGTAATACAAGAATCTTCAAAATTGGGACGAATGCCAAGAAGGAATATCAATATGATAAGTGAGTATCGACGTACGAAGAAGGGAGGCAAGTTTTCCTTCCTTATACTCCACATTCAATAAATCAATTGCACTAACATGGATCACAGTGCTCAAAATGAAGATATCATTCAGTTTATCTTCTGTTAGGAACAATTGAGAGATACCTATTTTGGAGATCGAATATTTAGTCCAAGAGAGAGAGAGAGGAAAGAGCTCTTGTTTGTCAGCATCATAAAAGACATGTGTGTAAGTAAGACGCAGACAGACATAGTAAAAGTCATTTTTAAAATGTTTCCATGATCGAACTCGTGTCCCAATAAGATGATGGTGGGGGTAAGTTACTCATTTGGAGCCAAGCCATAGGATTACTCATTTTGACCTGGAAGAAGTGAAGAAATTTGTAAACATATGGTCGTACACCAAAACATTTGCATAAGATTTCAAATGCTATCACAAAGGTCCAGATGTTAGGATGGAGCTATGAGAGGGACTCATTAAGAGTGCGAAGAAAATCACATTGAAATGTTGAGAAGGGAAGCCAAAGTTGGTCAAAGATGCAATTTTATAAGTAGACATAACACGCTGAATCTATATTATATGAGGTGCGCATAATATCTCTTAAAAACTGCATGGCAGAATCTCAAAACAATTTTGGTAACTCTTACGAGCCAAGTGCGTATAACAATATCAAAAGGATTCATAATTGGTGTAGTATGACTTGTAACGACAAACATCCTCAACTACCCCCTCAAAACCGTCAAGGGTACGAGGGGTGAAATGGAGTGCGGGTGGTCTGAGTAAGCCATCCTCTTCATCAAAGCCTTAACCTCTCCTCATAGTGTAGGGATGACAATTAGACCCAAACCCAGTGGGTACCTGCAAAAAAAAACCTACAATGGGTAGGGTAAAAACCCGCATAACGGGTATGGGCACAGGGACAGGTAATTACCCGCAAAATTAAACGGGTATGGGTGTGGGTACGGGTACTATAGTACCCACCCCGCCTCGTACCCGCACTTATATAAATATATTATTTATTTATTATATTAATATTTAGTTTAATTAATTGTTTTCCTTTATGTTTTAATATCTATTAATATCATTGGACCATTACAATATTTATAATCAAATCAAAAGATAAACATTTGCAAACTTTTAAAGAATTTGTTTACGATGAATAGTTAAATAATTGTGCCTTCAAAACTAAGAGTTATATTTTATTAATCGTGTCTTTATAATTATACTTGCAACTTCTTATAAATTATTTTTACTGATCTCAAATAATATTGTCATAAGAGTTACAACTTCATACCTTACCCAAATCCTATCCATTGCCATCCCTAAAATAAGAAAACTAATAAAGGTGTGGCCATTTTTCAAACGATTATTTTGGTGTTGGTTTCACTTAAATTGGACTTACGGTAAAGAAGAACAATGCAAAATGATTAATTTGATAAATAGAGAACTCAGATATTTTAGAGAGAAATTGATATAGTTAAAAATTTGAGAAATTGAATTTGTTTGACTAACTAGAGCATTATTGTGTTTCCTCTCCCTTTTACGGAGGCGGCGGCAAGTAGCTCCTTTTATTAGGATTCACATATATGGGTCAAGTCCATTGGTCCCCTTATTTATTTTATGTATTACTATTATTTTTATTTTACTAGAACAAACTTAATAGTTACTTAATCTCTCTTTTTATTTTACTATAATAAAATATAGTTGTCAGTGTTTAGGATTCAAGATTCAGGGTAAAGAGTTTAGGGGTTACGGTTTAGGTTTAGGATTTAGAGTTTATGGTTTAGTATTTAGGGTTTAGGGTTTGGGGTTAAATATTTAGGGTTATCTTCATTACAAATTCTAACTACTAAATGAAGATAATAATAACATTTAGTAAAATAGTGTTGTCTAATAATTATGTAATTAGTACTTTATTTGACAACTCTATTTTTTTAAATGTTATTAGTATATTTGTTTTATAGTTTTACTTCATAACAATTAGTGTGTTAGTGTACATGATTTAATATTAAGAATCTAGGGTTCAAGATTTAAGTATATTATTTAGGGTTTAGGGTTCGGGATTTAAGGTCATCTTTGTTGCGAAGTATATCTTCAAAAGAAAGATAATAATAAAATCTAATAATATAAAGTTATCAAGTAAAGCTATAATTATTATTTATTTGAGAATAATATTTTATTATATGTTATTAGTTTTTTCGGTAAGGAAAACAAATACAAAACGAAGATCATAATAACATTTAATAAAATAGAGTTTGTCACATAAAGTAATAATTATATATTTATTTGACAACTCAATTTTGTATATTTGAATAATTTTTAAATTTAATCACAAAATAATATTTATTTATCGATCTATTTTAGTTAAAGTGTGGGTAATGGGTATGAGTACGGGCACTTAGATACCTAGGGGGTAAGGGTACAGGTATTAAAGTTGATACCCAAAAAGGTACGGACACGGGTATGGTATTTTTTAAACTGCGGATATGGGCACGGGTACTATAGTACCTTACCCAAACCCTACCCATTGTCATCCCTACCTCATAGTGATCCCTAGAAAAACAATACAACTTTGATGACGAACGAGGCTCGCACACCCAAATACAACGGGAATTGGCCGTGCAACTAAAAAGCAAGATAAAAAGGGACCGAATGGCACAACATTCCAAACAAGAGAATGGGTCGTGCACTGTTAGCAAGTCTAAGTTAAAATGAGTCATTCAAAAAAATTCAAGTTTGAATCCTAGATTAAACAATTTTTTATCGGACTTTACTTTAACATACAATTGGATTGTAGATTATTATGATGTCATTCCTTTATGAGCCGCCAAATTAATATCCAAAAAAAAAATTAAATAATTAAAATTAAATTAAAAAATAATATTTATTTTATAAAAGTAACACTTATATATCCTTCAACTCATTTTTAGTCCTTTGTAAAAAACCATTTTCTTTCATTTTCCAGTTTGGTCCGAGACAACCAAAATTTCGTGCAGGAAAATTCCATTGTTATTCTCTTCTCTCCACAACAAGTAATATAATATTTTTTTAGTGCAAACATTTTTTTTAATCTTACATGAAAAAACAAGTTTTTTTTTTCCCACACACGCGTGTCTCCTTAAACTCTAGATCACTCTTTCTCTAGATTCTTCCATTTCTCATCAAATCCTTTCATTCACCAATTTTTCATCTAAACAACAAAATTCCCTCTTTTTTTTCATCTATTTTAGTTTTTAATGCTTGCAATCATGGGTTCGTATAGAAGGGGAAAGTTTGTTCTTGATGGTTTTCATTCCTTGGCTTCTAGGGTTTCATCTCAAAATTCGAATTTTCAGTCAAGTTCAAGAATTTTACAATCTGGGTATTTCAATTCATGTTCTAATGGTGTTAGCTTTAATGGGTTTTCTTCAACTTCTAATAGATTAGGTAGAAAGGGTTTTGAAATTAACAATAATTTTAGGAGATTTTACTATGTGAATAATGGGTTTTCTTCATTTTCTTCAATTTCTAAGAGATTAGGTAAAAAGGGTTTTGAAATTAACAACAATTTTAGGAGATTTTACTATGTTGATCCTCAAAATGTTCAGCATTTTAGGCCAAGAGGACCAAAACGTTGGTTTCAGAATCCTAGACATGTTTTCATTGTTGTAATGGTTGGTTCAGGTGTTTTTGTAACTGTGTATTTTGGAAACATGGAAACTGTTCCTTACACTAAGAGAACTCATTTGATTCTAATGTCGAAAGCAATGGAACGGAAGCTCGGAGAGAGTGAGTTTGAGAAGATGAAGGTAGCTTTCAAGGGGAAGGTGTTGCCTTCAATACACCCTGAGAGTGTGAGAGTGAGAATGATAGCTAACGATATCGTTGACGCATTGAAGAGAGGGTTGAGTAAGGAGAATGTGTGGAGCGATTTAGGGTACGCTTCGGAGAATACTATGATGGGTGATGAGCATGGGAGGGAGACACTTAGTGCATTGTTTGAGAATGAAGTGAAAATCGAAGGGAATTGGCATCGGGAGGATGAGATTCTTGATGATAAATGGGTTCAGAAGAGTAGGAAAAAGGGTCAGGAACGAGGGTCGCAACCTTATACGTCTCATTTGGATGGATTGAATTGGGAGATTTTGGTTGTGAATGAGCCTGTTGTTAATGCTTTCTGTTTACCTGGTGGGAAGATAGTTGTGTTTACTGGTTTGCTTGAACATTTTAGAAGTGATGCTGAGATTGCAACTATTATTGGACATGAGGTATTCATTTGATTCATATAACTCATTGTTTTTGCATTTTAGGCTTGTTTGAATTGATTTATTTGAGCTTATTTATTGACATCAGACACTTATGAAACTGTTTGAGAAAATTTTTGGAAATCAATGTTGTGAATTGCGTATTGTAGAAAATAGTGGTTTGTTCAAATTCTTCTATGCTATAGTGCTAAGCAGCTTTCTTACAACACTTTGTACTTAATAGAATCGCAGATCAATAGCTTGTTCAAATTCTGTTATGTTATAACGATATAGTGACTATTTGAAAATTGATAGAAAAAGTGTATCGCATATCCATAAGTTGTTTTCAGCTTATTTTCATAAATTCTCTAGGACACTTATGAAAACAACTTATAGCTTATATGAAAATAAATTGCTTTTTTATTTATAGAAATAGCCCATATAAAATCACTTGTAAGTTATATGATTAGTGTTTGTGCTTTAAGCGCTTAATTAAGCTATTTATCCAAACAGAATCTTTATATGTTTAGAAGACCTGAAATCTAACACTTTGCAGCTTGCTGATTAGGTTGGGCATGCTGTGGCCAGACACAGTGCTGAGGGGATGACAAAGAATCTGTGGTTTTTTATTCTTCAGTTGATACTTTATCAATTTGTCACGCCCGATATTGTCAACACAATGTCATCGCTTTTCTTACGGCTACCTTTCTCAAGACGGTAATGCTTCCTTCATTATCTCTCTTTCTAATCAATTGACTCTCTGTGTTGCTCCTGAATACGTAGGTAATGTTGGTCAAATATGGGTGTGAGATAGAGTTATTATATTTTAACCTACTATAGGATATTATAGAATGAGAAACTTACTGTATGTTAAATTTGTATATTGTATGATCATGATAAGTCTGATTAAGGGGCTTGTGAGATGTACACACTAGGGACATGTTATATAAAGTTTTATATTTGTGTTTGTATTTTGTTGGAGTGTAGGGTTGTCTTAAGGTTTCCTTTTAATACAAAATGCTTTCGAATAGCCGCTATAGTGGTTCTATAGCACTGTAGCGAACAATAATTTGAACGAATTGTTATATTCTGCTATCTGCAATTGACAACACTGGAATCAAAGAAGGGTTAGGGCATATCTATCTATTTCAAATTCTGTTATGCTACAATGTAATAGCACTATTATAGTCGCTAATTGACAATACTTGTATTAAATAGTCTATTTAAGAACACTAGCAGTTTGTTCAAATTCTGATACATTGTAGTCTATAGCTATAATCACTATTTGACAACACTTGATTCAATTCGCACAATTGGAATTTGGGAAACTAATTTTGTACAATTGCGATACTTAGAGAATAAAAGTGCAATTAGGTCCATATTTTCATGTTTAAATGGAAAAATTGTGTAATTTTAAGCCTTGAATGATGCTATCTTTATTTATATTTGTGTGGTTACAATTTTTTGTGACTTAACCCAATTTATTATTAAAAATTTTCAGGATGGAAATAGAAGCCGATTACATTGGACTTCTATTAGTTGCGTCAGCCGGGTACGATCCCCGGGTGGCGCCTAAAGTCTACGAGAAGTTAGGAAAAGTGACGGGCGAATCTATGCTAAGAGATTATCTCTCTACTCATCCATCTGGAAGAAAAAGAGCAGAATTGTTGGCTCAAGCTCAAGTAATGGAAGAAGCTCTTACCATATATAAGAATGTAAGAGCTGGACGTGGGGTTGAAGGATTTCTTTAGACCAGAATCATCATGCCATCACTTTTTTTTTTAAAGAATATATATATACCTTGGGTCCAAAATATTAGAGAAGCTCAAGTAATGGAAGAAGCTCTTACCATATATAAGAATGTAAGAGCTGGACGTGGGGTTGAAGGATTTCTTTAGACCAGAATCATCATGCCATCACTTTTTTTTTTAAAGAATATATATATATACCTTGGGTCCAAAATATTAGAGAAGCATGAGTAAGGATGTTGATGTATTTGTTTTAAATTTTGAAATAAATGCATCATTAACTTAATTTTCTCTTATATTTATGAACAGATGAAGTAACATAGTACCCTTGGATTTAATTAATATACAAATATGGGATTTCTCAATTGTACTTTGTGGAGAATCCCACTATACTTGATTGTGGATGTGGTTTGATTTAGTTTAGATATAAAGGAAAATGAAACCTAAGTTTTATTTGGATTTTTTTAATTGTATTTTATGTTCGATTAGAATTCAACTAATTCATGTAAAATGAAATTTGTTTTGTTCGGATTTTTGTCTTAAGATAAATTAGTTGATTATTTTTATACTTAATTTGTAGGTGTATTACTTGTTAGGTTAGTGTCTCTTCTTCAAGTTTGATTTTTTCTTTCTTTTAAATTTTCCAAGAGCTTTCTCTTAACTCATTAGTTGAGTTGTCCGACTCTTTAATGGTTTAGATTTTATTATCGTTTTTTATATATTTTATAGAACTATAAAAAGATTATTAAATTTTAATAATAGTTTTAAATATATAAAACATAAAAATTATTTTATCGAATTTATAAATATAACCTAAGAGTCACATAATAAACATAAAAATGAGTTTATCTAAATGTTTGATTATATTGAATATTGTAATTAATTTTGAGTTTTATTTAAAAAATTTGATGTACTTTTTAAAATTTTATAAATTAAAAATAATAATATTGTTGACATTTTAAAATATAAAAGATAAAATTATCACTTAAAATTAAAATAAAGACTTAAATCAAAAAAAATAAAAATAAACAAATAAAAAACTAAAATATTAATTGAAATTAACTTAAAAAACCGCATGTGTTATTTAATTTATTTTTTATTTAAAAAAAATTAATTTTAATATTATCCTCAAAAAATTAATAAATCAAACGCTATTTTTTTAATGATAACTTATATAAATATTAATTTCTGAAAACTAAATTGAACTTTTTAAGAATCTTTGAAGTTTCTTAAAAAATTATAACAAACTTTCAAGTTGTCAGATCTTTAAAAACTAAAATTAAGAACTTCATTGAGTTCTTCTTGCGTCAGCACTTATCATCTGAGTATAAATATTTATATAATAAAATGATTTAAATTTAATTATAATTTTAATTTATATATTATTACCGTATTACAAAATCGATATAATAAATCCATTCTCATTTAACTTTCAAAATAAATAGACTAATTTCCTAAATTAATAAAAATAATAAACTAAAACTATAATTAACCTAATTATTTATTAATTATTTTCAAAATTTATTATCGAGAATACGTGTGTTATGAGTCGACCGTCTATAAATTTTACATACTCCCCTAATGTTTTAATTTTTTAAAATTATGTTTAAGAATAAATTATGAACATACAATAAATTATTTGCATGTATAAAATCCCGCAAATAATCTAAGAAATCCTAGGACAAGTTTATGGAACTCAAATAAGTCAATTCCAAAGTACCTATTTTGTTTTTACATATCGTAGTTTCGTACACACTACGAATTATTAGTTTACTGATTAGTGGAGAAAATAATCTCTACCTTTGCTTGGGGACTCTAGTAATGTTCAACCACGCAGCAGCAGCAATGGTAAGAATAAAGTTCAGCAAAACATATATAATATATTTTCCATTGTCAATTGTCATTGTCAACAATACACAAAATCAGGTTTTTAAAAGAACATAACAACCTAACTCTTACAATTTCCTGTAAAAATTAAAATTGATAAAACATAAATGCTAAATGATAAGAGGGTAAAAATAGACACTCAGGTATAGGGTTCGGACATCCATCAAAATTGTAAGGGGATGGAACAAGAAGGTACAGCCTAAAAACTTAATTGGAGGTCAAACGTGACTCAAAAAGCTCTTATTTCAGCATTCTTGTGTAACTGATCTCTTACCATTTCCTTCCTCCCCCTCTGCCTCCAAAACTTCTTCCACCACCTCCACCTCTTCCACCAAATCTATATCCACCGCCTCTTCCACCAGAAAACCCGCGACCACCACCACCAAATCTTCTCCCTGCAGATTCCTCTCTTTGTTGCAAACTTGGCAATTCTTTAACAACCTTTAGGGTTACATTAACAGCATTCTTCTGACCTGGAGAGCCAAACATTCAAAATAAAGATAAGAATTACATTAGAACAATATGTTGTATATAAATTCATACACCGGATTTTTAACAAATGTGATTGTAAAAGCTTGAAAACCAGTAATAACACAAATGTTAAATATCTTTCATTATAATCTTCATGAATAGCAGTAGAAGTTCAATATTCAGAAAAAAAATTGATCGCTGCAAATTTTAATCAACAATTAAGTAAAATATTACCATTAAGATAAATATCCAAGTCCTTGGCTGGTACATCAAAAACAGCACCCTGCCCATCTGCAGTGAGGGCGAGGCCTTGCACTGCATCAACCTTATCCTCGGGAATGAATCTCCTCAGTGTTCCAAATGCAAAGCTGACAACAACCAACATATGCATAAATCAAACAGAACCAAACACAGTAAAAACAACCATAAGATATTTAAAACCAAGTTTAGATAAGTTTAAAAAAAGTTGCCTATCAAAATTGATATATTCAAACCAACAAACAATATATGATTAAGTTACTAGATACTGATATAAAGATGCCCTAATTAAATAGGGTAAAGTTCTTACGATGGAGTGAACATAGGTTTTCCGCCTTCAAGAAGTAATGTAACATAATTCTCCATTGAAGTAAGAAGTGATCTTTTCTTTATCTCAGTATAACCCTGCAAATATCATTCACCAACATTATTAAAGATGGAGGTCTAGTTACCTAGAGAAAATAAGTTCGAATATAAAACAAAACAAAAAAATCGAAGGACATTGGACTTACAACACATTTAGCAAGGGCTTTTGCAAGTAATTCGACAGCTGAAAGACCAGAGTTATTCAAAAGATCCTCAGCAGCAGATTTGAAAGCCGGAACAACACTGCATTCATGATCCATGTTAAACAGCGAAAGACAGTGTTAAGAATAACAGATGATGAAGATAATTCACAAGCATATACCTATCGGACACTTCAGTAATCATTTCAGCAGCTTCACCACCAACAGCTTTGGCAATTTCATCAGGCTGAGGAGCAGATACATGTTCAAATTTGACACCTGCTTCTCTTTCTATTTTTGATACATTCGACCTTCTGGGATCATAAAGCATCACAGCAACTCCAGTATTGCCTAAAAAACAACCAACCATATATTTAGCTCAAAATCACGATAACACAAACATCAAAATCCAACTACAAAGGTCAAATTTCAAATATACCAGCTCTTCCTGTCCTCCCAGATCGATGAATATAAGCTTCTACATCTCGTGGAGGTTCACACTAAAACAAATTCAATTCAGAATATCAGATAAAAGGGTATACAAGGGAATGGTTTATTACAATTATATATATATATAAGAACAAAAGGTGTACCTGGATAATCAACTGAACATCATTAATGTCAAGACCCCTAGCCGCCACATTTGTGGCCACCAATGTCATGAACTTCCCAGACCTAAAACCTTTCAATGTAATCTGTAAGAAACAGGAAACAGTTCAGAAAACACGAGTGAGAAATGAATGCATACATAAACATAAAAGTCAAAAACAATTTCAAGACAGACCACACATGAACATCCATTCAATGATGAACACCAGGATTAAAAATCATATCAATTAATAGCTCACCTCACGTTGTGATTGCTGAATGTCACCATGGAGAGCTCTTGCACCAGGCAACACTCCAGCAAGCTCAGAAGCAGACTCTTTTTTCTCTGCAAATATAATTGTCCGGCCTCCACTGCGACAGACCACGAGTCAATTTATCAATTTTGAAGATTCTAAACAAGCATCATGTTATGAAGTTTAAGTTATAAAATGAACCATAAAAATACCTGCTATAACAGCGAATAATATCAGGGATAAGTTGTGCCCTTGCAGTACTATTACATGGAAGGATAATGTGCCTAACATTGGTACTAGCCTTCATTTTCTCATTCCCAACAAGATCAGCAGTTTTCTTATCTGCTTTCAGAAATTTCGAAGAAATCTGGAGAAAAAAAATAGTAAGGGAACAGGTCATGTAAATAACAACTAATAGGCACAACCAATGAATTCAGCACAAGAAAGGATCACAGAGGTGCATACTTGCTTAACCCAGCTTGGTAAAGTAGCACTGAAAAGAAGTGTCTGAACTTTAGTAACATCTTGTACCTTACCTGCAAAAAACAAAATAGCCAATTGTAATGCCATAAATAAATTGCAGCCTAACAAAAACTACAAACACAACTTGAGTGATGCTTAGTAGACAGCACCACACACTAAGGCATATGAGGTAATCATTTTTTAGGGATTGTAGATGGATTCCAAAAAATATTTAAGAGGCACTTGGAATAGCTTACTTTGACTTAATTAAACTCTCTATCTACCCAAATGCCACTTGGCCTTGATTCAGTTGTAATAATGCTCCAAGTTAACATAACTATTTATTCCTTGATTGTACGGACAACTTATACATAAAACTTACACAACATATGAATAAGTGCTTAATTAACCTTCTACCCAAATGGCCCTTAGTCAAATTAAATTGCAGTATTTCTACAAGTTATCTAAACCACAATTTACGAGGAAAAGAAAAATGATCTAGATTGACAATGAGCTACAACTTACTCCAATGTCATAATCGATCAATCATCTATTCCATTAGAGGATTGCAATATTAAAAATCACACACAACTCTACTTACAAGCCAAAAAATCAAGATTTTTTAATCTACTTGGTACACTATCACAAATCGCTAACTACTAACAATAATCTTAGATTAGACAAATAATGCCAAATTTAAATTGAGACAAAAACAAACCAAATACCTAGAATGAGTTCAACATCATCAACAAAACCCATCCTCAACATCTCATCTGCCTCATCAAGGACACGGAACTTCAGGTGGCTCAGATCAATATTGCCCCTCTCTATATGATCCTACAAAAAGAAATCACAAGCAGTAAGTACCCAAAGTCAAGCTTCTATATGTTTACCTTTGCCCACACTAACAACCATATCCATAAAATAAAAAATAAGTCACATGTAACCAAACACTAAAATTAAAATAACTAGTAATCACCTTTACACGACCCGGTGTTCCAATAACTATATCAACACCTCTCCTGAGCTTACTCTCTTGGGCACCATACGGAGCTCCACCATACACAGCACATGCGGTCAATCCCAGTGAAGAACCATATACTTCAAAGTCAGCATACACCTAATGCACCGCAAACCACAACAAATAAGAATACATAAATAAACTAGCAAATTGAGAAACTGAAACACATGCTCCATTACAGTATATATACCTGATTGGCCAATTCCCTGGTAGGTAAAAGCACAAGGACACTTGGCACTCTCCCATAGCCAGTCTTTCTAACGGATTTAGCCGGACCATTTGTCAATGACTCTAATATGGGCAACACAAACGCCAGAGTTTTACCCTGCATTTTCCCACAAAAGTCAAAACAATAATAGCAGTACAATTTAATTGCAACAGTATTTTCTCATCCTATCATATCAGAAACTTGCACTAAATCTTTCAAACCCCACAACCATTATTCTCTACATAATTAATCTAATTATCTTTTTCTGGTAATTCATGTAAATGCAATACATATTTGGTTGAATGAAAAGTAAGGGGAATCTTTCAATTTCAAGTAAACACTCAGTGTGGTGAAATTTTAGATTAGTTCTTTCAAAAAATATCATTATTACTAAATTATAATAAAGCATTATTTTGGTCTTCTATATACAAAAAGTATCCTCTGTACTATCAAAATTCACCGCATCAGTCATCAAAATATTTATTTTCTCCACCAAATTCATCTATCAAAGTTCGCCTTTCAGATATTCATTTAGGTTCAAAAAAAAACAAGTTTCAGCATCGACTACTAAATTTCCATTCAACATATAATTATAATATTCTTTTCAATTGCGTAAAAATAGAATATTTTGCTCCACCAAAATTAAGTTTAAAAACAAATTTTCGCCAATAAATCTAAAATATAAATTCATCATTCATAAACCCTACACAAAACAATCAATTCTTCAAAAATGATACATTAAAATCATTTAACTTCACCATTCACAAACCCTACAAAATATTCCATACTTTAAAAATTAAATATTATTATAATTATAATAATCAGATATCTTCACAATTCATAAACCCTACAAAACATTTAAAACTTCAAAAACTAAATATTTTTCAAAACCAAAACAAAAAATCACAAACACAAGAATAACAAAGAAAATCAAGAACAACGAAAATCACTACTCACCTGACCAGTACGAGCACGACCAACCAAATCAGAACCATCAAGAATAGTATTAAAAGTCATAGCTTGAATCGGAAACAAAGCCTCAATCCCCTTCTCCTTCAACTTCATCTTCAACGGTTCCGAAATTCTAAAATTTGTAACCGCATTCGGATCATCTTTCTTCACCACAGCAACCTCCTCTTCATCGTCATCATCTTCAACCTTGGCTTTCTTCTTCTTCTTTTCTTTCTTCACTTTCATTCTAGAAGATCCATCTTCAGAGCTAGTTTCACTCTTAACTTCCTCCTCAACTTCTTCATCGGAACCTTTCTTCCTCTTCTTTGAACTCTTCTTCGAAACTTCGCTGTTCTCCAAAACAGCGTCGTTTTGAAGCTTCTCCTTCTTCTTCTCCTTCTTCAATGATTTTTGCTTAGGGCTTTCCATTGAAACGGTGTCGTTTGTGATTGGAAGTGAAGGCATAGTAACGGTACTGACAATGGAATAAAACGGTGGGTTTGATTAGTGTTGTTAGGGTTTTCTTTCTCTCCTGCTTCGGTGGCTGTGAATTTGCACAGCTGAAGCAAGGAGATGTTAAGAGGAAGAATTAAGAAGCGGGTTTTACGGTTTTATAGGTTTGGAGATTGGTTTCTGACCGTTGGATATTGAAACCCTATTTTATTTTAACGGTGGCCGTTGGATTTATTATTATTTATTTGTTTTTGTTTTAAATAATTTAGAGATCTTTAAAAGATTTTTTCAAAAATAATTTTTTTAATTAATTTTTGTTTAGTATTATAAAAATAATTTTTGTAAACAATTTTTAATTTATTGATACACAACTTTGTATAAGTTATTTTCAAAATTACAAAATTATTATAAATGACATAAAAAATCATTTTCAAAAAAATATGTTTGTTTGAAAAAATATTGTTTAAATATATGATTTTTTTAAATATATTTATGTCTTTTTACTTTTTTATGCATCTTTATTTCTCGTTCTTTTTGTCTCTAATTTCTATCAACTATTTTTGTCACTTTTTACAACATGATGTCTTTGTGCCTATAATCCTAGTAATAAACAAAAAAAGTACAATTTTAAAAATTATAAAATTAAATTTTAGTCTTAATATACATAAAAATGATTCTATTTATATATTATGTATATGTAGAATCATTTTTTATGTATATTAAGACTAAAATTTAATTTTATAATTATATATATATATATATATTAACAATATAACAACTACAATTTTAATCATAAAATTCATAGATTATAGAATCAAGCTTATAGCCATATACACATACACCACAAAAAAAATTTCTTATAGAATTTAAATACTTTTGTATATTCAATCATATTTATATATAAAAGTTTCCCCAAAAACTATAGTCAGGTCATAATTTTACTTCTATACTTATTCATAAAATCAATTTCTTAAACACAATTCAAATTTAAAGTACTCATCAAATTCTTGTACAATATAAAAAACAATAAATAAACATGTAACAAAAAAAATTGATATCAACATATGAATACTGCTATATAAAATGATTCAAATAAAAGAGATAAAAAATAACAAAAAAATAATAATAATGATAAATATGGAAAAATCGAAACCTAAATGAAAAAATAATACAGAGAAATCAAAAACTATACCAAAGTTGCAAGGAAAACAGAGAAAAAAAAACGCAGCTAAAAACAATTTCAAATTTAAAAACATAGTAGTAGTATTATTATTGTTAGCTTTTCATTTTTAAGAAAAAAAAAACACATCCATTATTTGCTGAAACTTTAAAAGCACCTTTTCGTTTCTTACATTTCCGTGTGAACAAACCTCTTTTATTTTTTGTTTGATTTAAGAGATTTTATAAACCACCTATAATAATTTGTTAAATCAACAAAAACATTAGATAAAAGAGTATAAAATGTATATAATAGAAATATCTTATTTGTATATATACTAATGGTATAAAAAAATTATATATGTATCCAATCAAATTATTTTGCATAGATTTTTGTGCAGATATTTTATGAATCAATCAAATAAAATAGTATTATGATGTGATTTGATTAAATGTATGTATAAAATAATTTACATAGTCAATGTATAGAAATTAATCTCATAAAATAATATGACAAATTAAATTAATATGATTGGACAAAAATATAATATAAAATTAGTTTATACTATTAATATAAATTTATTTTATTTTTAGTTTAGGATTAAAAATAATTAGGTTCAGATCCCATTTGTTTTTAGATTGAGAATATTGAGTGGATATTTTAGGCAATTGGGTTATTTTACATCTATAATGTTCTACTATTTTTTTTACCTTTAGGATGTAGCATCTCAGCACTGCAATCACGTGAAGGAATAAAAAAATTATGTTGGATTCTAAGATCCGTCTATCTATAACTTTTTAATTTTTATTTTAATAAATAAAAAATAATTAAAAAACAAATTTATACTACTAAAATCAAATTAAAATACATTTAATAAAATAAATTAAATACATTAAAATTAATAAGATTGAGGAGATATATAAAAACATATCATAGTGTTATATTTATAGATAAATTAAATTTAACTCTATTTAGTTTACAAGTCCCTTCTATTTTGGAACTTGTTATCTCCACCCATAATTTAACCGTGCTCCATACTCTTTTTTTTTTCCAGTAAAAACCACTCCTTTTTTGTTCCAATACCTCACACTATATATATATATATATATATATATATATATATATATATATATATATATATATATATATATATATATATTTAAGAGTTGGATTTTGGAAAGATTTTTTCAAATTAAAGAGTGGGTTAAATAAATTTGTATCTTAACACTGTATTTTGATTTTAATTTTTCTAATTTTTTTCTTTCAAAAAATACTCTCAAATGTTATTTATCAATAATTTTTATCTATACATTTAAGTCAACTTCTATTTATCTTTGGAATTATTTTTTCCATATTATTAAATGTTTAAAAATTCATATTTAATTCATCTCAAATAAAAAATAATTAAATTTTTTGTGGGGGACATTATTACATTATTATAAACATACATTCAAAAAATCATTCAAAAATTCAGATAATACATATAAAATAATTTAAAAATAGAGACCAAAATTATTATTAACAAAAAATATTTAAAAACCATCATTTAAAAAAATTAGAAAAATTAAAGATAAAATATGATATATTTATATAGACCAAAAACTTTTTTAACTTAAAAAAAACTATAAAATATTTTATTCTCTAGCAATCAAACAAAATCGACCTCATCAATACTCCAAACAAAATTGCAATTCAGTCCCTTTAGATTGAAAGGGAGTTAGTGTGGGACTTAGGAATTAAGACAAATTCAACACCAAAATTCAACTCTAGGAGGAACTTTTCCCTTGTTAAAGAGAACAAGCTCCTGTTTTCTTGCATTTTTTTTCTAAATCTTTTGCATGTAGTGTTTGGGAATTTGGGGATTTTATTAGAATTATTTCAAATTTTGATTTTGGGTTTAGAATTGGAAAAGCTTCAAAATGAGAGTGTGAGTAAAAGTTTTATGTTTTTGCATGTTTGAAACTCTGCACCAAATCTGATTTTTGTGTGTTGATTTGAAGATTTTGAATGATGTTTGTTGATGATATCAGAATTAGGTGATTGCATGTGTGTATTATTGTGTTTTTTGTGTACATTTTCTGATTTTGAATTTGAAAATTTTGTTTCTAAGGGATTAGAAATAACCTTCAAGCTGATTAGAATCACTAAGGCATAAGTATAAATTATATTTAAATTTTCTATGCATGCTTCCCTGTGTGTTTTGAATGATTGTATAATTGTCTTTTATTAAAATTTTATTTATTTTAATTATTATTTTATGCTAAATGACCGAAAATGATATGACGAGTTAGCATAGTGTTTTTGTTAAGAAATATTTGTAAGAAAAGAGCAATTGGAATATTTATTGTGATTATAGTTAAGATTTAAACTAATATTAAAAAAAGGTAAAACATGCTTTTATTTTCTATCTAATTATTATTAAAAAAAATATTCACTTTTAATTGTTATTTATTACAAATATCTTTTAATTTAAAAATATTAACCTTGTGATTAATACATGTTTAATGTTTAAAATAGTTTTAAGGTACTTCATGATATTGAGTATTGTATAACAACTTTGAGGGACAATGCATGCAATTGGGCTTTGGTAGATTTAGTGGAATAATAAGTGGATTTGCACATCAAACATTGAAGTTTCTGCTCCCAAAAGTTTGCACAATTTACAGGTTTGTATTGTGTTATGTTTTTCTAACTGATTCGTGTTTCACATGTATACAAGTCTATTTTTAAAAAAATAATTGAAGTCAAATTGAGATGATATATAATTATTTATTATATTATTCTATCAATTTTTTAAAAAACCTCAAATATATAATAATATATAGATTTAGTCTTAAAGTCCTTCTCTCCAAACCCTTTTAAAATTCAACTAAAAAATACTTCAAAGAGTAAATATTCAATTTGGTTAGGCAAATTGTAAGATCCTATCAACATAGTCATTTATATTATCTATGTTGAAAAATCCTCTACATTATTGATATTTTAAAATAATCTCTAAAACTTGAAAATGATATTCAAATACATCCCTCTACTAGCATTTACAAATAACTTAATCACATTAAATTGATAATATATGGAATATATTTGAAATTAAGTGAAGAATATTAATGATATATTTAATAACATATCAAGATAGAGGGATTTAATTAGCATTTAATGTATTTTACCTAATAAAAAAATAAATATTAAAAAGTGTTTTCAGCACTACCCTCACTACTAGTCTACTATCTTTGTTCTACGTCCAAGACACATTTTTGATCTACCTCACCATAGTCTTTTGACTCCTTCTTACAATTTAGTGTTTATTTTTTAAATAATTTTTTTTAGAGATATTTGAAAACTATACCATGAAAACAAGAAATAAGCATATTTTCTATTTTTAACAATTTAAAACATGATTTATTAAAAACGAAAGTAGAAAAAATATTAATAATATTTTCTATAAGTGAATAGGGTCTTGAATATTTACCCTATTTAGAATTTCAAATTTTCTTAGAAACTATAACACATTCAACATACAATTTTTTGTAAATTAATTTACATACTATCTTTTAAGTTAGATAAGTTTTTTGTCTTTATAAAATTATTATATTATATTTTTAGTCTCTATAATTCTTTTTTTTTTCATTTTTTCAGTCCTTTAAAAATATCAAAGTTAGAGTTTAATTTTAGTCCCTACCGTAGGGTTAAAATTAAAAACAATGATATTTATAGAGACTAAAAAATAAAAGAAAAAAAATTAAGATTAAAAACTTATTTAATTATATTTTCTATATTATAGATGATAAATAAAAATATTTTTTAATCAGAACAATGAATGAGTCAAAAAAGAAAAAAAAAAAAATAGAACATTGAACAACTTAAGGGAATATTTTGTGGATATAATAGGAAGTCATTAAGGAGTTTTTTTTACTAGGTGACTCTATCCCTAGACCATTGATAGTAGATGAACACCGACTCAAGAATATATTCTTTATTTCCAACAATTTTCCATCTAGCCAACAATATTTTTTCTGGTGGCATACTAAATTATATATATTTTCTTTGTCAAATTTTAATTGTTTAATTTGAGTTGTGTGTAGTTTTTTAAAAAATAATCAGTTTTATTAATTTTAATGATAAAATCAATTTTATTTATACTAGAATTATTTAAGATTGATTTTAAGCATAATTCCATCCAGGTGTCAGCCTCTCAACAATTTTGCTCTTATAGTAAAATTTTCATTCGATTTTGATTTCACATATAAAATATCTTCGATCAATATTTGACTGTCAAAAGACCTATTAATAATTATGAAAAATATAAACCGTATAATATCTGATATTAATGGAAGTTTTTAACCAATTATAACTAAAACTCGTCATTTGATTATGTTTTTAACAAAACAAGAAAAATCACAACCACAAAAACTACATACACAAACATAGTCAAATATAAAAAAAAAAAAAAAGGAAAAAACTTAATAAAAAAAAAGGAAAGGTATGGATTTGAAATAAATCAATTTATTTGCAGTGCCATTTATAAGACCAATTGATCTGCATTTTATATTTTCTATATAGAATAAAATTATCAATTTGAAATCAGCCCAAAATCTTTTTTTACGAAAGTTATACAATACTTTAACAATTTTGTATTATGTTTCTTATCATGCCAAAGTGGTAGGTACATGCCTAGCTTGATGTGAATTTTGAAAAAATAATCCTTTGCTAATGGTTTGATGAAGACATCTACAAGTTGTGATGATTAGGAATGTAGCGAGTAACAAGAGCTTCCATTACTATGTTTTCATAATCAAAATGATAATCAAGCTCAATATGTTGGTGTAAGCATGAAGCACCGGAGTGACCGTCATATATAGAACATCAATGTGCTTGCTCCTTCCATGGACACTTGGATGCCTTGCTAGATCTATTGCTGATTTGTTGTCTATCTTCATCTTCACTGCATTGTTAATTCTCAATCCCAGTTCTGCCATTAATTCTGCCAGCCACACAGCTTGGCATGCTCCCATAGATGCAGCCACATACTCAGCTTCACATGTGGACAATGCAACTATGCTTTGCTTCTTTGAACACCATGATATTGGTGAGTTATTGATTGTAAATACAAAGCTTGTTGTGCTCTTTTTATCATCCATATCTCCACACCAATCTGCATCAGAGAATCCAATCAGTTCAGCCTCTTCTTCATCTGATTTTGTAGAGTACAGCAGACCCAATTCAATGGTTTCCTTTATGTATCTTAGGATCCTTTTTGCTGCCATGTAGTGTGATGTCCTAGGCTTCTCCATGTACCTACTAATCAGCCCAACACAATATGAGATATCTGGCCTAGTGTTGCACAAGTATCTCAAGGATCCTATAATTTGCTTGAAGGTTGTAGGATCAATCAATTCATCATTGCCTTCTTTGGACAACATCAGCCCTGATTCTAATGGGGTGTTGCTTCCATTGCAATCTTGCATTTTAAACATTTTTAATACATCACTTGCATACTTTCTTTGATGCATAAAATTCAATACCAAGGAAATATGCCAGCACACCTAAGTCGGTCATCTCAAATTCCTTCTCCAATCTGAATTTGAACTCATTGATTTTCACTTCATCACTGCCAGTTAGCAGTAAATCATCAACATAGAGGCATATCAGCAATGTAGGTGCTGCTGCTGCCTTCTTGACATACACTCCATGCTCATTCACACACTTTTCAAATTGCTGCTCTATGAGAAATCTGTCAATTCTCTTGTTCCAAGCTCTAGGTGCTTGCTTTAGGCCATATAAGGCTTTCTTCAATTTGTAAACATGATCTTCTTTTCTTGTTTTCACATATCCAGGAGGCTGCTTCACATACACTTCTTCATCCAATGAGCCATTGAGGAAGGCTGATTTAACATCCAATTGATGCATATACCAACCTTTGTAGCTAGAATTGAAAATACCATTCTTATTGTTTCAATTCTTGCTACTAGAGCAAATACCTTATCATAGTCCAGCCCATGTTTTTGCAAAAAATCCCTTTGCTACAAGTCTGGCCTTGTACCTTGAAATCTGCTCATCAGGTTTCAACTTCAGTTTATAAACCAATGTCACATCAATGGGTCTTTTATTCATTGGCAGGGTCATTAGCTCCCATGTTTTATTCATTGGCAGGATCACTTAGTGCTTCTTCATCACTTATTGATTCTGATTCAGCAAGCAAGGCAAAGTGAATTAATTCTCCATCTGCATTGATGGCTGAGGCATAAGTTACTTCATATGGCTGCAATATAATTGAAGGTTGTCTAACCCTTGCTGATCTCCTCACAAGTTCAATAGCAGGCTGATCTGCTACCTCTGCTGGCTGGTCCTCAACCATTTCAGCTGCTACTGCACTGTTGGTTGGTCTGGTTGGTATGCTTGGGTTGTTTGCATTTGTTGTCCAGTCCCAACCCCTTGATTCATCCACTAGTATGTCTCTACTTATCACTACTTTGCTCTTGTTTGCATTATATAGCTTGTAAGCCCTAGTGGCATCATAACCCAACAACACCATTTGTTCAGCCCTGTCATCAAGTTTCCTTCTGTTTTGAGCTGGTACATGCCTGAAACACAATGAGCCAAACACTCTCAAGTGATTCACATCTAACTTTCTTCTAGTCCAAGCTTCTTCAGGTGTTCTTGTGCCCAGTCTCTTGGTTGGACACCTATTTAATATGTACACTGCAGTTGATACTGCTTCCCCCCAGAACTTATGAGGCACTTTCATCCCTTTTAACATACTTCTAGCCATGTTCGCTATGGTTCTATTTCTCCTTTCAGCCGTGCCATTATGTTGGGGAGTGTAAGGTGCAGTTATTTCATGCAATATTCCTTCTCTTTCACAAAAATCATGGAATTCATGAGAGTTGTATTCTCCTCCTCCATCTGTTCTAATGATTTTCATGCTAACGCCACTTTGTTTTTCAGCCATTATCTTGAATTTTTTAAGAATTTACAGCACTTCATTCTTTCTTTTGATTAGATATACCCAAATTTTCCTTGTAAAATCATCAATGAATGATACAAAGTAATGATTACCTTCTATTGATACTTCTTCAAAAGGACCACACACATCCGAGTAGATTATCTCCATCATTCTTGAGGATCAAGTTTGCACTTCAGCCTTGAATGCATTTCTGTGTTGTTTGGCATGACAACATTCTTCAAACAACTCCTTTTGCATTTGAATTCTGGGAATTCCTTGCACCATTCTATTGTTATGCAACATTTGAAGACTTCTAAAATTTAAATGTCCAAACCTCTTATGCCACAACCAATCTTCACTCAATACTTCAACATGTAGACATTTGCTCTCATTGATCTGAATATCAATCTTGAAGGTTCTGTTCTTTGCTAGTGGTGCCTTCAAGATCAACCTTTTTGAATCATCGAACAATCTCATCTCACCTTGTTCCATCTTCATAAAATACCCATTTTCAAGCAGGTGTCTAAGACTTAGCAAGTTGTTCTTCATATTTGGCACATACAACACATCACATATTAAAGATTGTTTGCCATCCCTTCTCTGAATCAAGATTTTGCCAATACCATCAGCTGTTATTGTGCTATTGTCAGCAAATCTGATTTCCTTATTCACCTTCTCATCAATATTTACAAATCAATCTTTATGGTCAGTCATGTGATTCGAGCACCTTGTGTCAAGATACCATAATCTTGGACAATCATCCTCCATGCTTGTAGATGCCATCAGCAACACTTCATCTGAGTTAGAACTATCTGCCTGGGCCAATTGAGCTTCACCATCCTCTCTTTGGACTTTCTTGGATTTGCAATCATTTGCAAAATTCCCCCATTTTTGACAATTGTAACATTGGATTTCTTTCTTGTTAAATTTCTTTTTGCTAGATGGTTTCCTGCATTTATTATCACTGTTTTGATGACTTCTTAAGCCTCCAGCCTCCTCATCTTGATTTTGTTTCTGGTGCCATTTTGACTTGCTCTGCCACTTCTTGTTTTTTACTCCATCTTGATTGGACTTCCTGCTGATCTAAGCTTGTAGTGCCTATGTTTGTGTGTGTGCCTCATCTCTTTCTTTTATCCTTAATTCATGAGCTTCTACGGAGCTTTGCAGATCTTCCAACTTCATTGTATCAAGATTCTTTGATTCTTCAATTGCCACCACTATGTGATCGTGTCTTTGTGTTAGTGTCTTCATAATCTTTTCAATGATCATAACCTCTGTCATCACTTCTCCATTAGCTTTCATATGATTTGTGATTGTTTGTACTCGATTGAAAAAATCAATCACATTCTCATTGTTCTCCATTTGCAGTAATTCATACTTTCTTCTTAGCATTTGGAACTTCATTTTCTTGGTTTTTTCATCACATGTGTAATACTTCACCAAGATATCCCACGCCTCTTTTGTTGTAGATACCTTTGAGATCCTTTCAAAATTGTTTGAATCCACACTTTGCAGGATGTAAAACAATGCCTTACAATCCCTTTTCTTGCAATCTTTGAAAGTTGTTTGTTGTATTTCGGTTGGATTCGCACCAAGTTGTTCATAGCCATCTTGAACAATCTCAAACACTTCTTGAGCTCCCAACAACGATCTCATTGATGCAGACCACCTCTCCCAGTTCTTCCCATCCAGAACTGGAAAATTCGATGGAAATCCTCCTCCATTCATTTCTTCTTTTTTTCTTTCACTCACACTTGTGTTTCCCAATTTTGATTTCCCCTCACACTTGCACTCATGTTTCCCAAGGTCTAGAACCCAAGCTCTTGATGCTAATTGTTAGAACAAGTTGTATATTTGAGAGGAATTGAAATTGAGAAGAAAAGAGGAAGAAAATAGAGAAAGCAGAAAATGGAGATTGATCTGGTTCTGCAAAAGATTGATCTTTTACTCTGCAGATTGATCTTCTGCTTTTCTGTTACAACATTACATTTTCTTTTCTTAAATAGAATGATCTTAGCCTTTTATAGCATCAGTTTAGTGGCTGTTTTTGTCCAACCAACTTAACCATATTGTAACTAACTTCTAACTACATTTTAACTACATCATTTTGAATTATGTCTAACAAGCTCATCAATAGTGTAAACCATGGAGCGATATTCTGCTTCAGTGCAAGAGCAAGCAACATTACTTTTTAGAGGACTAAGATATGCAGTTAGCCCCAAGAAATACATAATAATATGTAGTACTTTGTCATTTGATATGACAACCAGCTCAATCAACATCACTATGTGATAACGCAAAATGTGTTTAACTGTCGTTAAATCTGTCAAAATGGGCTTGGTGAAGTGTTGACAGGCACAATTAACAACATGAGTGATCTCTAGATGAGTGAAAGTTAAATATTGTAGTGCACCTACAATGTTGTGAAACTAAGTAGCATCAACAATAATATTATTAGAGGATGATGGTTTTTCTTTGAGGACTTGTGGTATGGTAATGACTTTGCAACTAAGCATTTTAGTTTTAGATAACAAGTCATCAACATACTTCTATTGAGTTAGAAAGAGACCATCTTTGAAGCAAATGAACTCTATGCCAAAAAAATAGTACAAAGGTCCAAGGTCTTTAATGGAGAACTGACGACTAAGTTGTTGAATCAAATTTGTAATGAAGATGTCATTTTTGCTTGCAACTAAAATGTCGTTGTCTACATACATCAAAATCAATGCGGGCACTGAACTTATTTTTAGAATGAAGAGTGAATAATTTGCAGTGTTGCAAAGAAAAGAAAGATGGAGGAGAAAGGTGGATAGACGATCAAACCAAGAACGAGGTGCTTGTTTGAGCCCATATAGAGATTTCTTCAATAGGCATACATGGTTTGGTGTGTCAGGATTTACGAATCTAGGAGGATGCTCCATGTAAACAATTTCTTTAATTTTTCATGGAGAAAAGCATTTTTTTACATCAAGTTATTTCATACTCCAATTTAGTGAAAGAGAAATAGCAACGATAAAGCGAACAATGGTGTGTTTAACTATAGGACTAAAAGTTTTATGAAAATCGATCCCATGAATTTGAGTAAAGCCCTGTACAGCTAACTTTTCCTTGAAGCGGTCAATGGAACCATCTTCTTTGAATTTGATGCAATAGACCCATTTTGATCCAAAAACATTAATATTGGTAGACCATGGGACATGTTCTCATGTTTGATTTAAATGTAGAGCACCAATTTTGCATTAATCCAAAGAGAATCCTTTAAGACTCTTCGTAGTATTTTTGGTTAAATGTATTGTTTTGGTGATTCGGTAGCAAGCGCAATATAGTTTGCAAGGTAGGCCGACGTATTACGCAATATGTTTGGCAGCATCCGAGTTCGTGTAGAAGTTATGGAACTGGCTTTAATGTGGTTCATTCTACTAATGGTGGTTGCTAGTCAAGAATAACATTTTGAAACTGTTACAGATTTCTCGTCCTTATTAATTTTACAATCAACGTATATCAAAGTTTTTTTCTATTATGTTCCTTATCATATATATATATATATATATATATATATATATATATATATATATATATATATATATATATATATAAAGTTAAAATAAAAAAAAATATATAGATTATGAATTTTTTAAATACGTCAATTTTAACTTTTTTTTTTAAGATGTGTGATATTCAAATTTAATATTGAGACCATGTTGAAAGTTAATATGACTTTAAATATCTTAAGAAAATTATTTTGATTTTACATGTTTTATTCAACTATTTAAATTTTTTCTTAATTATTTTCATTCACTTTTGAAACTTTGAATGTTTCCTAAAAAAACACGAATGAGTTGTTTGAAATTCTATAAAAAAGACGGTCTTTTAAAAGTTGCAAGATATTTTATGTAACTTAAAATAGTCTTTTAAATTACTCAAGATTTTTTATGCCATTTAAAAAGAGTGTTTTGAAATCTGCAACACTTTTCACTGGTGGATCTTCTTGGGAGCATGCAAGGGTCACGACATATCCTATATTTTTTTTTATAAATAATGATGCTAGATTACTAAAATATCCCTAAATTATTAGGTTTTGAAGAAACTCATTTCATTTGGTATCGTATCTATTCATATCTGTTGAGACAAAATCTCAATTTAATGTTTTGATGAAAACAAACAAAAAGTTAATTAAGAATTCTAATTATGATTCTAAGTGTTTTGGTATTTAACATGTGTATTTGAGTGTGTTAAAACAAGATAGGTATCAAACATCACAAATCAAACAAAGGAAATAGTCATAAAGATTGATCTTTAAACAGTCTTTAAAAGACAAAAGATTGATCTTTTAAAGACAAAGATCAATCTGCATATTCTAAGAACAATCTTAACAGTAAATAATCAATCTCAACATACTTTGATCAATCCTAGAAACCTCATTCAGCCTATACTTTCATAATAGATCAAAAAAAGAACAATATAACATCACACTCATTTCAAAGTTTAAAGAATCAAGTTATGCTTCAATAAAGGCATAATACAAAGATCATTCTTCATATAAAGCAAGTGCAAGTACAAGGCTACAAGTAGTGAAGTACACTACTGATTTGAACCATCCAAAAGCCTGCACACACAACTAAAAAGGACATAATTAAGGCTGACATACTGACACGGATCATAGGGAACAAGTTGTTTCATCACAGACCAAAAGATCAATCCTGGATCAATCTTTTGATGCAGCAGATGAATCTTTTGATCCAGCAGAACAATCTTCACAGTAGATAATCAATCTCCACATAATTGATCAATCCTGGAAGCCACATTCAACTTATACTCATTCCAGAATTTGAAGAATCAAGTCATGCTTCAATAAAGGCATAATACAAAGATCATTCTTCATATAAAGCAAGTGCAAGTACAAGGCTACAAGTAGTGAAGTACGCTAGTGATTTGAACCATCCAAAAGCCTGCACACATGATAGAAAAGCATGTACTCAAGGCTGACAAAGTGACACAAATCATAAGGAACAAGCTGTTTCATCACAATCAATAAAAGATCAATCCTAGATCAATCTTTTGATGCAGCACAACAATCTTAAGCTATGACAGATTTTTCAACAACTTTTTTATGACACTTGGTCCTTTTCCAACGGCCATATTAGCGGTCCTAAGCCTTCTTATAGTCTATAAATGCAGCTGCAAGTTGAAGAACAAAACAGAACAATCAGCACCAAGCAAAAGATCAATCTTTTCAATCATACTCAAGTGTCTCGATATCTTTCTTATAGCTTGTTGTTTTGTTTTAATTTTTGTGTTGTAATCATTCACAATAGATGTCCATCCACAGAGTATATTTCTCAAACAAGAGTTGAGTAAATATTAAATTCTAAATAGCTTCAAAATCACCACTTTGTAACTCAAGGTTGCTTTGTCAAATCTTGAGTAAGATGCAAAATCCTTTCACGTTTGAAAGACAGCTTGTTAAAGTCTTTACAAATAGTAAGGTAGAAATCCTTTCTAGGTAGAAGGGTAGGAATTGTGTATATATCATGATTGATCCATGAAAACCAAGAAGGATCTTGGTTTGAACACTTAGTGAAAAATCTCACAGTTGTGAGGACTGGACGTAACCCGGATTGGGTGAACTAGGATATATCCTTGTGTGATCTCTCTATCTCTATCTCTATTTATTTTATGCTTTACAATAAGATTTCATTTTGGTAAAATTGATCTTGCTGTTTTAAAGATTGTTCTTCTGCAAACTTAAGATTGATCTTCTACAAAGTAAAGATTGATCTTCATCACTGTAAAGATCAATCTTAACCTGAGATCTTATTTTTAAAACATAATTTTTTAAAAAGGGACAATTATAAATCAAACCCCCTTCCTGATAATTGATATTTTTTACTTCAATTGGTATCAGAGCTTGGTCTCAAAAGTTCAACACCTAATAAGTGTTAGAGAAAAGATCTAAAAAAAAAATGTCAAAAGATATGTACATTGTTGAAGGAGGGTCATCATATAGATCACCTTATTTTGGTGGCATATACTACTATTTCTGGAAAAGAAAAATGCAGATGTTTTTGAAATCTCAAGATACAGGAATATGGTGCGTCATTACAGATGGAGATTTCGTACCAAGAGTCCACCAAAATGATTCAACCTCTACTGAAAAAAAGGAAACAGATTGGACAACAGAAGAAAAATCTAAGGTACTCCTAAACTCTAAAGCTCATTTATTTTTATCGTGTGCTTTAAGCAGAGAAGAATGGGAAAGAGTTGATGAATGCAAAACTGCTAAAGAAGTATGGGACATTTTACAAACTCATCACAAAGGAACAAGCTATATAAAAGAAACAAGGATTGATATAGGCATTAGAAAGTTTGAACTCTTTGAAATGAATGAAGGAGAAACCATTGATGAGATGTACTAAAGATTCACAACCATTGTAAATGAAATGCGCTCTTTAGGGAAAGCATACACAATACAAGACAGAGTCAGAAAGATCATGAGATGTCTTCCAATAATATGGAGACCATTGGTGACAGCCATAAGCCAGGCCAAGAATCTTGACGTACTCGGTCTTGAGGAACTAATTGGAACATTACGAGCACATGAAGTGTTGCTACAAGAAGACAAACCAATCAAAAAGGCCAAAGCAATAGCTTTGAAAGCATCTCAAGAAAGTACATCATTACAAACAGATGAGGACTCAGAAGAAATCGAACAAGAAGATGTTGATAAAGAGATAGTTAGTTCGTCTTACAGGAAAGATACAAAGAATGTTCATAAGAAGGGATCAAATCAAAAAGGGATTTCTAGATAAAAAGGAATTCAAAGCTGAAAAAGATAAAAGCAAAATCATTTGTTTTGGCTGCAACAAACAAGGACATTACAAAACTGAATGTCCATTAAACAAAAAGGTGCCAAAGAAATTTCCCTTTAAAAAGAAGTCCATGATGGCAACCTGGGATGAATCTGATGAATCAGAAACAGATGAACCTGAAGAAGCCAATCTGTGTCTAATGGCAAATATTGAAGAACTAGAGGTAAATTCTGAATCATGTCTTATATGCAAACAAATGGAAATCGAATTTGATAATTTGTTAAATGATTCAAACTTTCTCATTCAAAAATGTAGTTCTTTTAAAGAAAAATTTCACAAAGAAAAAGAAGAGAAAGAAAAGATTCAGATCATGAATGATAAACTTAAAGAAATCATTCAAAATCTGAAGGATTCCAACTTTACAAATCT
>JBBPBS010000749.1:2897263-2910013 GCA_037974835.1 Cicer judaicum
ATATATATATATATATTATTTTTTAATATTATTTTTTAAACTATGGAAAGTCTAATTTTTTTTGTATTATCTTTTGTATTAATGATCAGTTTATAATAATTTTATATTTTATTTAAACTTTTTCTTTAAAGTTTCTACTATCAGACTCTTGATATTAAAAATAATTAAATTCTAAATATATTAATATATACATTATCAAATTTTCACATCTCATTTAATTATATTTTCTCTTTTTGTAAGGATAACAATATTAGAATTTTATAAGTTACATTTAAATAGTCATCTTTCTATCCCGTACAGCGCATAGACTCAAGTACATATATGCATTTGATGTATTTGATGAATATATACATTTGAATTTTGAGTTATGTGTTTTATGAATATATGAATTGTTTAGTAATTGATATTGAATTTTATAAATTTTATTTGAAGATTTTGATAAATTTTCTAAATTTATGTAAAGAAAAAATAATATTGTTGACATTTTAATATATAAATAATTGAATTGTTACTTAAAATTAATAAAAGACTAAATTAAAAAAAAATCAAAGACTAAGATGTTATTTAAAATTAAATTAAGAGACTATTGAAGTAATTATGTCTAAAATAAATTTATGTTGAAATACAATAATAAATATAATTGGTGGTGAGACTTATTTAATAATTTTTATTTGATGTATTGAGTTGGAGGAGGTGGATACTAATTTAGTATTAATATTAAAAAATTATAAATAATAATATATATTCGTATGGTTCGTTTAAACTCAAAATAGAGTAATTTATTATAGTTAATATAAGAATATATTAATACAAAAATAATAATTAATATTACAAAATAATAAAAAAATTAAAATATAAAAAAATAATTCAAATAAAATATTTAAAATAAAATAAGGAGATAATAGATTTCAAAAATTAAAATAAAAAAAATAGAAAAAATAGTTATAATCATTGTTCAAAATAGGTGTCACTACTAAATTTAGATTTAGATACAGTTTGGCAGAATTCCATAATACAAGCAAAGCTTTCATGCACTTTCTACCTTATCTTGTCTCATCACTCATGAACAACCCAACTTCATCATTCACGACTTTTTATATATTATTTATTTGTCTTTAACTCATTAAAATAATTATGGGATTTAAGACCAATAGATTAAATAAACGGCAATTGAACATGTATAAATTGGACCTAGTGATTATTGAAGATCCTTCTCTCTGGTTTAACGAAATAAAGCATAATTTTCTTGCAAATCATTCACGATAATATCTATGAAAATTGATGAAGGAAAATATCTGCTACGATTTCAAATAAATTTCACCATAAAAGTCTATTTTAAATAACACAGTTCTATTTCACCATAAAAGTACTTTTAGAAAACATGTGACATTATCATAGGACAGTCGCCAACATTTTTGAAAACATGTTCTAATCTTAAAATTAGATATCTAATTAAAAAATTGAAATTTTAATAATTTTAAAAAAGTAAAATAAATTTTATTTGGTATAAAATATCAAAACTTTATTTTTAATCAGTATAAAAAATTCTTAACTATTTAATTCATAATTTTTTTTATTTACTGTTAGTCTTTATTATGAAACTGTATCTAACCCAAGTATACCCTTTTAGTAATTAGTATTCAAAATAAAATAAAAATTCTTTACAAAACAAAACGAATATTTGATAGAAAAAGATACAACAATGTGGGCAGAGTTAAATTGAATTGGTGAAACTATTTAATCTAGTGGTCAAAAGTGGATCGGTCTATCATTAACAAATTTAATAATTATTAGGTCACATTTAAGTTGTCTATGAAAAATTATAGATAATTTATCTAACACAGAATAAAAATTTAGCCATATAAATAAATTTGCAAGTGAAACACACAAATTAATGTTAACAACCACTTACAAATTAATATTGAGTAGATTTTATTTACTTGTCAATTAAACTTTAAATTAATCATAGCTCTTCTTTTTCAAAAATCAAATGATTAACAAAAAAACATAATATTAATTTCAACATGTATAATATAAAAGTTACTAATGTTCTACATATCTCATAGTCATATATTCCTAATTCAACATAAAGTACTAATAAAAGTCTCATATCCCTATTTAAACATAAACTACTCATAAAATCACATAGACCTTTAAAAAGTTAGGCCAAACTTACCCTAATAATTAAGTTTTGTAGCAATAAAAAGAAAAAATACAGAACATTAAAGTTCACATACGAGAAAACATGTAAGAATATATTTGGTTTTATGTGAAAATAGCAAAATCACGACAAATCACTATAATTTTGCAATAACTACAAAGTATAGCTTTTACAAAATCACATTGATTCACCGCGATTTTGTCAGTTCAAACGAAAAACCAAATATACAAAATTAGAAATTACATCCAAATACTAAAAGCAGATCCAAGAACCATTACAAACACAAACAATTTTTGAATGGATAGTTGGATTGAAGATGAAGGAGCAGGAGGAGGAGCACCACACAAATTATATCCATACCAAGTGTCACTAGGGATGGAGGTGTTAAAAGTAAATGTAATGGGCTCTGAATCATATCCATAGATTTTCACAGTTTCGGGCTTCCAACCATTGTAATTTGGGCCAGATCTATATAGATATAAATAACAAATTGGAGATGCACATGGTCCATCAATTTGAAATGAATCTGAAGAACATTGCTCAAATGTTTTTGAAACTGGATCGTCTAGTCTTGGTGCATATACCTGAACATAGAACAATAAAATATCACTTAATATGTTTAAAATTAGGTTTCCTTACTTAGCTAAGGTCTAACAATATGTCAAGGAATTCCATATTTTTTAAGGTTGAGTTAGATATAACTCATATTCTAAAATAATATCAAAATCTAACATTTATTGAGTCCCATGCTATGAAGTTACTATTCTAGAATCACACTCGAGATGCTCAACCCTAAACGTGAGAACATTGTGTTAAGATTAGGCTCAATTTTTAAGATAAACTGCTTATTTTTATGCCAACAACTAATTTCATTTTGAAGTTTGAACATGTTCTAATTGTTTAATATATTTGGATTTTACTCTTAAAAGCTAGTTCAAATGATGAAGTGTTTAAGGAAAGGTTTCCACACTATTGGATGAGTCGTAAATTGTATTGTACTTATACATTTGAGCCCTTTTTTTTTCTTTTTTATCACAACATTTCAATATATATATTCTATTTGTAAATATTTTGTCATTTTATCTTATTCGGAAAAGTAGATAAAAAGAAAATCCTAAATGTTATCACTTAAAAAATAAATAAATAAATAATTATTTCTTTAAAAAATATCTTTCACCAAATATATCTATTAGTCATAAAAACATATATTTAAAAGTCTCTTTTCTTCTTATCAACAAATAAAATTACCCTAAGTTTAAAAAAATAAAATAAAAAATATTTTTACTTAATATTTTTGTTATAAACTGCCTCAAGCTAATTAAAGTGTGTAAAATAGAAAGAAAATAAATAAATAAATAAAAGGAAAAGAAGAGTTCAAACCTGGTTGCCACTAGCATCTCCAAAAGCAATACTAATCTTATCAGTAGTAAACTTAGGAGAAGAACAGCTTGTTGATATCCTCACAAGATAAGAACAGTTTTGTTCACTTTTCATCTATCAAACACAAAAACAAAAAACATTGGTCTTTACATCACATAGCAAAAATTAATTAAAAATAAATAAAAGTTTATATTTTTTTATTCATAAAAAAAAATAATTAACTAAAAGTACCTTGATATAACCAACATCAAAGGACTCAACAACATGAGGTTCCAAAGAAGCAGAAATTTTGGACTCAGAAACTGAAAGGGTAAGTGCAGAGGCAAAACAGAATAGAAAAAAAATCTGTTTCATCATTTTTTTCTTAGGAAAAACTTTAGCAAAAAATAAAAAGTTGGGGTAGGTTTTGAAATATGGTTTTGGAACCTACAAAGTGTTATAATAAGATATTTATATGCATCACGGAATCTAACAAGAAAGGAAGGGTAAATAAGTAAATATGATGGCTGTCCTTGTCTAATTTCTATGCTATACGTGTTTATTTTTTACTCGGTGAATATTTCTGTGTGGTACACGAGTTTGATTATTAAAATGAACTTATTGAAACCATTAATATATATTGAATTAAATGTCATAAAGTGTTCTATTATTTATTTCAGCTAGAGGCTTAAAGGCTCATATTTTTTTAGTGAAAATCAACGGTACAGCTTTTGATTTCACAAATTCACTAATTAGACTACTTAAGGTTTGAGTTTTAACTACTTTATAAATGTTGTATTTAATTTAGTCTATTATAAACCTATTTTTAATATTGATTTGACATTTTTTCAAAAGTTTACTAGGATTGTAAATATGTTTAAAAGTTTATTTCAATATTTTTAGTAGATTTCTTTATAATATTGAATATACCATTAATATACTGAGTATTGTATATTTTTATAAATAGATTAATATATTTATATATTTAAATTATATTTTGATATATAATACGGATTTTTAGAAAATTTAATATTATTATGATATGTTATTTCAATTGTATTTAATAATATTATATTAAATATGCAAAAATATTTATGTATGAAGATTATAAATAAGTTTTTTAAAAAATGTAAATAAATTATGATTTAAAATGAAGTACAAAGCTCAATATATTATAATAATAATAATAATAATAATAATAATAAGATCTTTTTAGTTAAATATCTTTTTTTCTTCATTTGTTTGAATTGACCAATCTAAATATGTAAATATTAACATAAAAATTTTAAGGATTTTTCTTACCTCTGAATTGTATCGAAGATGTAAAATTCTTAAAATCAACATCTCGCGCCTTCAAATTGATCAATTTGAAGTGTAACAAATCTTGAAATAAATTACAAATTAGCACCTATGAATTCGATCTAGAATTATTCTGTCTCGATTCATTAATTTAAAGATGGTTAAAATCATGACAAGGCAAATAGATTTTGGGAGATTTTTGAGAGTGTAGGGGTGAGGGAAAAATCTCTCTTGTAAAAAAAATCTTAGACTAAACTATATAAAATAAGTGTGGTTTGATTGGATTCGTCATAGACTAGACCATAAATTCTTGTTGGTTGATTTGATGTTTTTTATTCTTTGTTCACATGTAGATCAATATTTTAAAATTTATTGAATCAACAAATTTAATCGTTTGAATCAATAAATAGTTAGTTCATCAATTAGTTGAATTAGAGTTAAACAACTAACAAAATACTCGTAGATATGTCTAGTAACATGCCTAGTAACGCAAAGTGAAGTTGGTTATTATATGGAAGTAAACAACATATGAATAGTTTAGATAGGTGTTTAATAAGAAATTATAGAAAAATCTATAATGGAATTACTTTGTGCAGTATCACTATTACGTTGTTTTTGTCCAAATAATCAAATTCTAATTTATTTCTTAAATAAATGAATTTGTCAATAATCACCGTTTAGTAAATTCGTCAAAGATAAGAATTTGTCACATATATAATTTATATAATAGATTATAATTTGTATATTATAATTTCTGTTACTTTTATCCAAATAAATATTCAAATGAAACAACAAAAATCAAACATATATATATTTATTTGTGTGTTATAACTTTTTGCATATTTTTTATGCATTAAAGACATATTTTTCCCATATTTGGTTTGCAGAGTAAATTAAAATTGATGTATTATAATTTTATTTACACTTTAATAATGAGATATTCAAGAAACATATTATGATAAATGATTTGTAAATAACAATCTATTAACAAATTAATCAATAATAAATATTTGTTTCATATTTGATTTATACGACAAATTATAATTATTGTATGATAATTATCTTCATTTTTATTTAAAAATATATTTAAGAGACGTATTTAACTCATTTTTATCATATTTTTACTCATTGTTTAGTGGCTAACATTTGCCCCCATATTATTTTTGCTGTAAATTAGAATTTGTTATAATATTGCAAACTTTTATCATGTGTATCATTTGCAAGCTGAATTATAGTTAATATATTATAATTTTCATCACACTTTATCAACAAAATATTAAAGAGACACAATAATAATTAAGTTGACATTTATTTTTTTTTATCTAATTAATGAGTGACAAATTTTTGTCCAATATATAATTTTGTACAAAATAGTTTTCTTTGTTTTTTATCTAGTGATATTCAACTGATATACTAATAATCAAATACATAATTTTGTTTTAAGTAATTACTATATAGATGTCATCTTTAATTAATTGATTAATAACACGTATTTTTGTTAATGTATAATTTATTTAATAAATTATAAATAAATATATTATAATTTTTGTATTATATGCTAATTAACCAAAAACAACTATGACATTGATTGGTGATGAAAAAGAAGAGTGAGAGACAAAGGGACAAAAAAGGAACGAAGAGGTCTTGGAAGAAAAAGAGAGAAATGTTTGAAATAGAACGAGAGAAAGAGAGGAAATGGTATACGGTGAGGAGAAATAGGGAATAAAAGAGGTAAGAAATGACTATTTTACCATTTTACCTTAATCGAGTAAAATGTGGTTGGTGGGAAAGTAAGAGAGATGAGATTGGGGGAGCTTGAAATCTTTAAATGAGTAGAGATGAGAACTGAGGAAAATTATGTATGAAAAAAGTTTAAATTTGTATGACTATTTTACCTTTGAAAAATATGACGTGCTATAATTTTAAATTGGGGTATAAATGGTTTTTTTTGCAAGACATTGATTGATATAGATATATATATATATATATATATATATTATAATTATTATTTAATTTAAATATTTTATTATGGTAAAATATTTTTATATTGTTAATTAATTACAACTTAAAAATATTTGATTTTTAAAATAATTATTTATAAAGTTATGTCTATTAATTATTATGGTACGATAATAATTTTAAACTTTTTACTTGACAATTAATCAAAAACATTTACACTATGTCTGATTAAAAAAAAAGAAAAAGGAAAGAAAGGGAGTGAGAGAGGAAAGTGAAATACTTATTTATATTGTGTGATGAAAAAAAAAATTAAATTTAGTTAAATTGCATTTCTAATGTTATTAAATAAATTATTTTTGAAAAGTAATTATAATTTCTTTTATGAAAAAAATGTATTTAAAATAGTAATAATTTTATTATAATATTTTTATCCTGAAAAAGAATTGTAGTATTTTTATCATATGAATATTATTTCATAGTACAACTTATTTATCACTTATCAACGTATATTTAAAATTATGTGTATTAAAAGTCACGTGTATTTATGTGATTTTATCAAAAAGTTGCTTTCTTATCCACTTTTCGTCCATATTTGAGCTGAAAGCATTTTGACGTGGACCCCAATAAAATATTTCTTTCCTTCATTTTGTGTTTGTTTCTTTGAAAACAAACACAATGTTTATAATTGCTGATGAAAAGGAAAGTGGGAAAAGTAAGGGAATCTTGAAGTGTTAGAAAAAAAAAGAGAAAAATATTTGTAATAAAAAGTGAGGAAATAAAATGAGTTGGAGAATTTAAATGTGCGGGAACAATCACAAGTTAAATATTTTAAGATTAAAATATATTTTGAAACTACATTGCCACCAAAATATCAAGATAATGAATATATGAGTCATTTCTCTTACATATAACCAGTCACAATTGAAACTAACAATCTTTCATTCAAATGTGAGTTAGGGACACGAAAGAAACATTTTACTCATTAATAGTCAACGTAAAACTTAATCATTCACACTTGAACCTAACAATCTTCCCCTAAAGTGTTAGTCTCACACTTGAAATCAACAATCTTTCTTTTAAATGTGAGTTGGGGACTCAAGAAGCACGAGAGCAATATTTTACTCATTTATAGTCGACGTGAGACTTAATCATTCACATTTGAACCTAATTTTTTTCCCCTTAAGTGTTAGTCTCCCACATCTTATACTTATATAACAGTTATTGGCAACAGAACATGCCTTTTGACTACACCGCCAAAAAAACTTTCAATACAATAATCTAACACTAGGATCCACTCTCGCTCCCCCACCAAGTCGAACTATGATTTTGTTTAGACAAAATCTCAATTTGATGTTTTGATGAAAACAAACCAAAATTTAATTAAGAATGTTAATTATGATTCTAAATATTATGTTAATTGAACTTGTGGTTTTGAGTGTAATAATTTAAAGATATGATTTGAGTAACGCAAAGAAATTGGCATAAAAAGGCAATAAATTGAACATACAAGAATGGAGAATATTCTTAAAATTTGGAAAACAGATAATGTTCTTCAGTTTCAAGAATGATAATCACATCTTCAAAATCAATCAATCTCCACTAGTTAAAAGAAGTTTTAGCCTCTGAATTTTACATCTATATCATCATCATTTGGCAAGGAACAAACTGAGATGATCAGATTCAAAGAAACTACTCGAATCATAGAGAGAAGATCACGAATTAGCAAGACCAAACATATTTGAATCTTCTTTAGCTTGACTGTCAACAACGAAGAACATTCTTAACATCATTCTGACCATTCTCTAGCATATTGACATTAATCTCATGCAGGCTAACATCATTCTCTAGCATGCTAAGATCATTCGTTAACATGTTAAACATCAAGCTCCAAAATGATAACATCAATATGCAAAAAGTTCTCATCAACCACCAGAATGATCATCAGTCTCTAAAATGACTCGATCTGTCTCCAGAATGATCAAATCAGTCTCTAGAGTGATCATATTTGTCTCCATAATGATCAAATCAGTCTCTAGAATGTTCTGACCAAACTCCAAAATGATCATCAGTCTCCAGAATTTTCAACATCATTATCCAACAGATTGTCATCATTTTCCAAGCTGTTTTAGAAGAATCAAATCTCTATATCGAAACAATGTCATCAAAAAATATACATGAGGTATAAAGGATCATTAAACACACAAAAAAAATGATCAACAACGAAGAAATGCATCTAGTCAAACAGATTTCACAAAGTGTTCAAAGGCTGAAATATTTTTATTCATATATATTGGTTTTGGTCAAAACTGACATAGCATTATCAACAACTCTTTTGACCATTATTAAATGTCCTAAAATCCTATAAAAAGAAGGCCAATGCTCAAGAAAAAATCAAAGCTTCAAGTACTAGTAAAACTCATTACTTATTTCAACCATACATGAATTTCTCTCACTCACACACATTGAATTAGTTCTGATTTTTCCATTCAATTATTAGAGTCATTCTCGTGTATTTTTTTGTCAAAGAATCAATAATCAAACAAGTGTTGAGCCTTCTCAGATTCTAACAAAACAATGTCATCATTATTGTAAAACTCAAACTATAAGAGTTTAATATAGTTTTGGTAGATTGTAAGAAATCCTATCAAGGTTGATAAGTGACCTGATTGAACTCCTTTATGAGTGGAAAGGTTTTAACTTTGTAACAGATTAAGGTTGATCTGAGTTAAGTGATGTAAAACCAAGAAGGTAATTTGTTCTGAACACTTAGTGGGAAATCTCACAGTTTTAAGGACTGGACGTAACCCAAGTTACGTGAACCATTATATATCCTTGTGTGGTATCTCTTCTCTTATCTATTTACTTTCAGTCTGATTGATTATCAAGTTAAATACATAAGTTGAATTATTGATTTTAACTAACTGAGAACGTTCTTCGTTTTCTGTTTGCACAACCAAGATCAATCTTGAGTTATTTTCTTAAGTTTTTAAGAAGAATTTTGAAAATAGTGAATTTATAATTCAAATCTTCTTTCTTGTAAATTGATATTGCTACTTCAGGTTTATTACCACTTGTTGAGGAGTCTAGGGAAAGCAAAAGCAATAACGACCAAAATGTTCTAGAACCACAAGAGACTTTGACACAATATCTTCACTCAAAAGCCTTAAGGTAATGAGTATCCAATGTGAGACTTAATCACTTGCACATGAAACCTAACAAATTGTCTCATTGTTATTACCAACAAGACACACATGCTAACTACCTCTATGGAGACTTTAGATACAATGATCTAATACTATGATCCACTCTCGCTCCCTCCACCATGCCGAACTGGGGATTTGATACCATTTTTTGGGGATTCTGGGGTATAGGAGCACCATCCGGCAAAATATTTTAAGACTGCAAGAGATTTTGACACCACATATTCATTGAAAATATTAAGACATTGAATATATGACTCGCGTATTTTATATATTCAACATTTGTTTCATTTATTTTTGATGTAAAATTTAAACTCACACATGAAAAGAAAAAGAAAATGTAGTTGATGAAAGAGTAAGAGGTAAACTATGATTGGGGTTTTAAAATTTGTATCAAAGGGAAAGGAGGATTACAATGAAAGTATTGAAGAAAAAAAAAGAAATTTATAAGATTCTTTTAACACAAAAATCACCATGTGTTAAATTTTTAAATCCACGTATAAAAGAGTTTTTGTTAGACATTAAGTTTTATAAATATATAGTAAATAGATGGTAGTTCAACCGATTTTAATATTTTGACTTTTTAAAACTTTTAATCTTTCGTACATTTTATTTAATTTTTTGTTGCAAAATTTTATGCAATTGTAGTGGAATCGATTATAATAAGTAAACCGAAATATGAATGCTTCATTTGTTTTACCATTAGTCCAATTTTTAAAACATTGACAAGATTCAAAATGTGTTGAACAAGTTCACTAAATAATACTCTATTTGTATCAAAAACAGATGAAAAATTCCCCATATTTTAAATAAAAAACATGTTTCTTTTTTAATTTTTATTTTATTGTGAATAGAGAATCTATTTAAACTGTATTTTAGAAATTTAAATTTAAATTTTATTATTATTATTATTATTGTTATTATTATTTTTTTAATATTATTATGTAGTCATTAAAGTATCATTAATAAACAATTTTCTAAAAAATAAATAAATTCCATATTTCAAGATTTACAACAATCACATATCTCATTTACCTTATATTATGACGTTCAGTAGTAAATGTTTTCGACCGGACTCTTTATAATATTTAAAACCTCAAAAATAATTTCCATAAAATTGTAATACTTTTATAGTAACCTTACATTAGATAAAAATGACGATTTGTTTTATTTTTTATTTTTTATAAACTTTTCACTAAAAATTTAGGACGCCATCAACACAACATACACTTAACATATTTTACAATAAAAAGAATCCAAAAAAATGGATAAAATAATCCAACATAACAAGAAATTCTAAGCATAATTTAAAAGATTTACAAATATTATTAAACAAAATAAATAATCCTCGATGTCAATATAACATAGGGACAGTAGATTAATTTTTAAAGTAAAATATGTGACATGCAAGTCAATAAAAACCGAACTAACGTAACAATTTCAACGCCAAACACAAATAAATTTAGCTTAACATATCATATGTATCACATAACTAACTCTATTTTTTTTCAACTATTTATAATTAATTTTTCATTTGGATATTTTAATTTGGTGGTTGGAGGTGACATTGGTAAGATGTAACCACCATTCTTAATTTAAAAAAAGAAAAGAGCGAAAAATAAAATAGAAACAGTAAAAAAAAAAACCAAAGAAATATCATATCCTTATACATGCATGTTAATTAGTGCTCTTGATATATTTATCAAGGAACTAAAATTAATTATTTTTAAATTAAAAATTTACTTCTAATCACATTGAAGAGATTATTAAATTAAAACTTATAATAAAATATTATTTTATTAAACTCTCACTTTTCGAGTCTATCATATTTTAATATAAAATATTAAAATTTATAATATAAAATTACTAATATATGACACATTACTAAACTCTAAAATTTTCTCTATTAAAATAATGTCTAGTATTTAACTATGAAAAAATTGAGTTCCACTACTAGAACATTTGTGATAAATTAATCAATTCTTATATTTGTAGCCCATAAATTTGAATACATGAATTAAACTATTTATTTTCTTTTTATTTATTTTTTCTTACAACATCCCTAACATATGATATGTATTACAAAACTAACTCTATTTTTCTCTACTAACTAGGGAATGGTTTACACCAAACTAAATAACCAATCGTGTTTGTCGAGTTTATATGTGTGGATTTAATTTTATGGTGGCAGGTTGTTAGGTTACAAAATAGGTAACTGTGTCCATTTTATCTCCAAACAATATGGAAAGAGAGTAGGGTGGTTATGTTTAAAGCATGTCACGTGTTATAATATCTACTCATCTACCTATTTTCTGACATCTACCCATCAACCGTTTCATCCTCTTCAATGTGCTTGGGAAATGGAAAATTAAAATATGTTTCTTTTTATATATATTTAATTTATATAAATTGTCTTTAAAATAATTTTTTATATAATTTTTTTTATATTATGGTTCAATTACAATAATTAAATATTAATAATATTTAATTTTTATTTTAATTATTTGTAACATCAATCATATAATTAATTATGATTTATCAATTATGTAAATTAATTTATATTTGTTTATAAAAATTAAACTTTTATTTTTTAATAAAAATTTGTATTTATTTTATTTATCAACAAATAAAATAAAAAATTATTAAATTAAAAAGTAAATATATTCTAAAAAGTAATTAAAATATTATTATTATATTTATTTTTAATTAATATTTTCTAGTATCTAAAGTCTGATTAAGACCACACACTATAAAATTAGCATAATTTTTTTC
>JBBPBS010000749.1:2920298-2932054 GCA_037974835.1 Cicer judaicum
AAAAAAAAAAAAAAAAAAGAAGATTTCGTCTAAGTTTTTTTTGGTGATGTATTTATTTTTATCTATTGACAGCAATAGCATATACTAGTAATTGAAAGAGAAAGGAAAATATACTGAAAAAGGATGGTAGTTTTTTTAAAGATTTTTTTGATTTTAAAAAGAAGTTGATAGTTAATTTGTACTGTTGTGCATTAAATAGTGATTGAAAATTTTAAACCACCCACTGTAAAGCTTATCATTATTTATTATTTATGTAATAAAAAGTGGATAAAAAGAAAATGTAATAAAAGTTGAATATGAATTATGAAACCTAATGAAAGTTATACATGTCCATTTTGTCCAAAAGTAAGAAAGAAATGGACAACAACCACTAAAATGAATAGAAGATTATTAAAAAAGTAAAAGGTATACTTTTCTTCCTTTCTACATAACTTAGGAAATTGGAAAAGGGAACATATATAAAAAAAAGTCATATATCTTTATGGTGAGGCTTGAGAGTCCAAATAATAAACTATGAGAAATGCAAAAATGATTTCTTCTTTTGTCCATTGGCTTGAGAGTAATTTTGGGTTGAATTATTTCATTTAATTAATCATTATAAATATTAAATTTTAATAATTTAATTATTGAGTACTCTAGTATTATTCAATAGATATATCAAAATTTTATATAAATTAGACATTTATAGTTATGTGGTCTCATAATAGACATTTATTTATATTTTTAAATATTTATTATCCCTTTACTTGAAGATATTTGAAAATTATATAATTTTAATATTTTTCTTTAAATTTTAGTTTTGTTTCTTTTATTTTTAATTATTTACAGGTTTAGTTCTTTATTTTAAATTTTTTCTATTTTGGCACCCTCTTATAATTTTTTACTCAAAAATTGTAATATGATATAATTTAAATAATGTGATTTACAATGATGATGTAGAATCAACTATATGAATCAGTTATTTATCTACTATTAATTAAATTACATAAATATACAATTTTTATAGTTTAAAACTAATTTTTTTTATGGTTTATTATAATTTTATGAGTGTTAATTATTTCACATCATCGTAATTTACGTTGCTTCATTTAAAATATTTTGCCTCACAAAAGAATAAAAACACCAATTACACATAATAATAATATTTGGCTAAAATCGAATGACGACTTGTAGATGAGTGATTCGTGATCACACTAGTACTTTCATATTTGGCTACTCGTATGTAGTAGGGTGTGCACAATTTCAATGACATAACTTTGAACTACATATAATAGTTGAAGCATACATTGTTTAGAAAGTTCAAAAATATTGATATGAGATCAAAACTCTAAAATAAAATTGTCTTTTTTTTATTAGAATTAATAGTGTCATTAATTATGAGCAATCGCTCTAATAGACATTTATATTTTAAAATTGTAACTCACATAAAAAATATATTTGCAAAATTGAATCATTTTTAGATATCTCGAATCCATTATAAAATCAATCAAGTAATAAATACTTTCGTTAAAGTTAATCTTTCTCCAATTCAAGTCGAGTGTATTTTTAATATTATTCCTTATTTCTCTTCCCGACCTGAATTTAATAGCCTTTTAATTACAATTACACATAGTAATATTTATTTATTTAATTTAATTTTTAGAAAGGGAAAATATAGTAACAAAAGTACCAAAACACCCCTCAAGTTTTTTCTTCAATGTCCCCTCCACAAACACAAACAACTTAACTAACTAGAAGCACCATCATCATAAGCAGAACAACAAGATATCCGAATACAGTTTCCATTTCCGTTCCCGATTCCATGTTTTATGCAGAATCAAATTCCCCAATTTAACCCTAAAACCCCAAACTCGCGCAACAATGGCGAAGAAGAAATTGAGTGTGTTTGGGTTCTGGTTTTGCGTAATCCACATCTTGATCTGTGCTAGGGTTTGTTCTCCTGGTAGATCCGATAAAGAAACTCGTGATAGGTTTTATGGTAACATGCTTAATTCTTCTGCTCCTGAATCTAATGATGGTACTTTGGCTAAGATGTTCGATCGTGTTCTTGAGAAGGAGTTTTCTGAAAATGATGCACCTGAAGGTTTTTTTTTCTTCTTCTAATTTTGCATTTTGTTTTAATTTGTTTTTAAGATGGTAATTTGATTGGGTAGGTAAAGTTTGTGACTTTTTATTTTATTGTTGAATGAGAAAACAGTTTGATGGTTTAGCTAAGCTGGGAAGTTCTGGAATACTATAGATTTGACTTTTGTTTGGATTGAATATGCAATAGAAAACTGCACAAACACTGACACAAGACATGACACTGACCCTTATATATCAGTAATTATTTAGGAAAGTTAAAGTGACTCAATGTAATCGAATGTGTTGGTGTTGGTGTCGGTTACTGGAACATATCAGAAACCTTCATAAAATTATTACTAGAACCAGACACTTATGCAATGTAAAACTGACTATAAAGCACAGAAATGGACACCCTACACAACACTAACACAGTGACACCGATAATAATTTAGGAAGTAAAAGTGACTGAATATAACTAACTACATGTGCTGGTGACATTGACATTTATTGGACACCGGACACATTTTCAATCTGAACTGTTAGTGCTATCTAGAAAACGTGATTTGGGTTCTTAAATTTGAGGGTGTTGAAGTGTAGAGTTATGAACATGGTTATTTAATCAATAGCTGAAATTTTAACTACTTTATAGTTGTGCATGTACTTGATTGGGATTCAAGTTGGTTTTGTAGTCTATTGTAAAAGGAAAAAAACGAGAAGACATGTGAATAAATTTGTGTATTCTACAATGGAGCTTCGTGACATTCATACATGCATATATACACTTATAACGTTATCCTATTTACTATATTTACATGATTTTGTGTGACGATAATGATCCTATTTACATTTATTTTCTAGCACTCTCCCTCAAACGGGAGTATATAGATCACATGCATTAGGTTTGTTATTATATATTTATATATAGCTTCTATGAGGCCGTCTCTATGATTTAGTGAAAACATCTTCCAGTTGATCATTTGAACTAGCAAAACTAGTGACAGAGTCTCCATATATTGTCTTCTCTATATTGAAAATGAAATGATAGTTCATCTCACTGAGCTTAGTTCTCTCATGAAATACTAGATTTGACGGGCGATACACACTGTAGCTTGATTAATTAAAATGACTGTCATTTGTTTAACCTTCCCAAATCCTAGTAGCCGATGCTGATGCCATGGCTTAATATTTTGCTTCTATACTTTACCTTGCTGCAACTTTTTCTTTCTTACTTTTTCTAAGGCATAAGGTATGGCATGGATATGATCAGTCCTTTATCCCAATAACCTTTCCCTTATTCTACAGATTATTGTACTTTTACTATTTAATAGTCTGAATATTACTCTTGTGTTTTTAATTGTTAGTTTGTTTTTCATAGTTGCTTGTGAGATAGTTGTCACGTTGAAAAAGTAAATTAATTGGCTTATATGTTTGTTTTATTTAGTTTGGCAACTATTCTCATTGGTCGTTTCCTTCTTTAACAGAACCTGATAAAAACAGCTTCAATAGCAGTGTAGCTGATCAGCAGGTATGTCTTATACACGGATTTTCGATAGTGGTGTCGGAGTTTTATTTCCTTTGAAAACAAGCTGGTGTTTTATTGTGTAACAAATTATCAATGATTCCTGGAGTATATACCTGTGATTTAGAAATTCATATAATATAATACTTGGTAAGTGAAAATATGAAATGAATCTGTGTCTCAGATCTGCCCCCGTCCCTTGTTATACAACACAAATCTTAATCTATTCGTTTAAATATCTTCTCTTCATTTGAAGAATCACCGGTTTTTGTGTTTACTATATCTTTAGTATTAAAATATGAGCTTTGCATTGAAGTTATATTGTTATTGAAGGGAAAGAGGAAGAGAGAGTGAAGCAATACTCAGAATAATAAGATTATATTGATATAATCTTTGATACTGTTATAAAAGAGGTACTAACCCAATGGTCCTATTTATAGTAGTAATTAGGTTCGATACAAGTGTAGTGCTAAAAGTATAAACCCGGGTGTAATACAATATGACTACTAATCATTATCAAAACAGAACAAATATTAAAAAGAGGTAGTCTAGAAATAGTCTAAGGCATGCTGAGTATGCTATTAGATAATCTAACACTTATCATTTTTCCCTAATTAAGCGGAATTGCATGTAAACATATTCCCATCTTTTTTAAAAGGCAAAGATGAGTAGATGAGTTTTGACATTCTGGTCTGCCATTGCAGGCAGTATTGGAGACTGTAGCTAAAATTACTCATGATAAAGCTAAGAGAAATGATACGCGTGAGGGGAAGTATGATCATATGTTGCTTGATGTAGTTTATTGGTTGCTACTTACAATGGATACTTTGGTGTAATTTTATTCATATGTCATAACTAATTATTTTTGAATGATTATTTTCCTCAGTGGCACAAGATCATTTCAGTTTCAAGATGTGTTCTCTCTGGAAAACGAAGATTCTGATGATGTGACTACTTTGATTGACAAAAAGGTGCTTAAAAGTGATCTGAAGCCTTCAGGGTTCTTCTCCACCATTATGTTAAATGCTTCTTTTCATGTTTAAATCTTCTTACTTGTTTATGCTATTGCATGACAGGATAATGTCTTTGTGATGTCAAACAAGAAATCCAAATATCCTGTGCTTCAAGTGGATGTGAGGTTGATATCCGTTTTGAATTTTAACTTTGTAATTACTATCCAGGAAATTCTTTATTTGCTTGGTTGACTAATTGAAGAATAATCAATTGTGTTTCTTTAAACTTGGACAACATGCTTTGTTTCTGGGCTAATTTTTGTTTTTCATGAATCTACATTGCTGTTTGTGGAATTTGTTATCATGATGTTATGTAAGACTGTTAGTGTTGGGAACCACCAAGTAGCTGTGTTTCTCATGATGATGGATTTATTTTAGATTTTGTACAACTATCATTTCCTTTATGCCAAATTTATGAATTTATGTTATTTTTAGATGTTAATGTCTCTGTTTTGCATTTTTAAATCTGTGTTGTTGCAGTCATTGCTATTTATTTTCTATCACGAGATTTAATCAACAAATTTGTAATTGGACATTCATGCAGGCTAATATCAGATTTGGTGGTCATCATAGTTTCGGCAGCCATCGGTGGAATTGTCTTTTCCTGTTTGGGGCAACCGGTATGTAGTTGTTACTATTCCTTCCTACAACATCTGATTTCTTAGTGATTTTTGTCTCTGAATTCTATTTTAGTGATTTGTGGCCTAAGCAGAGGGTTGGATTACATATGCTTTTTTTTTTATACATGTAGGTTATTGTGGGGTATCTTCTTGCAGGCTCCCTTATTGGACCAGGGGGTTTAAAATTCATAAGTGAAATGGTGCAGGTATGTTTGTTTTGAGTGATTCACTCTCATTTTTAACTGAAGCAAGCTGTGTTTTCAGAGTGCTTAATCTGATTTCTCCTCTAAAATTATTTGTGGCCTCACTTACTGCAGTGGTTGAAAATTACATTTTACAATATACAACATTGACTAGTATATTAAATGTAGATTTCTCCATAGTCCATATGATGAAGTTTAGTGATTTGGGTAATATTAATAAGTATAACATCAAGTTACTGGAGTCTTGCTAGCGATACTATCATGGGTTCAATTGGTTGCTGTTTGGTACTGCGTGCAGAGAACTATTGAAGTTGATTTAGGGGTTTGATAAATTCTAGGGTTGATTAGCCTAAACAAAGGGTAACCATAGACTTAAACTTCAGAGTACTTAATGCATTCTTTGGAAGAAAGTTAATTGTATATTGTATAATCAAATAATTATAGGTTAGCACCTGTTTGTTTATCAATAAAATTGCTTTCATTTTTAGAAGCATTACATTAAGTAACTGGAGTATTTTAAATATAGATTTTGACTAGAAAAAGGATGGAAAATCTTCATTGTTACTACTTATCCCATATTTATGACATAGGCATATTGAATGAGAATACAGATCTTGACTAGGTACTGGAAAATCCAATAAAATAATAGTTTGAAAACCAAGAAGATGCCCTCTGCATTGAAACTTAACTGATCTATGTCAGCCACACTGCATATAGAATAACTTCTGGTAGTACAGGACTAACTGCTCCTTCATTTAAAGAAACAATCAGGATTCAAGAATAATATTTCCATTGTGCTTTTGAACTTTGAAGTTCAATATAAGCTGTAATGATTCTCATGTTAATTAATCAAGTTAACCATTTTTTTCTTATTGTTTTTCTGTAGGTTGAGACTGTTGCACAATTTGGGGTAGTGTTTCTTCTCTTTGCTTTGGGGCTGGAGTTTTCCTTGGCAAAGGTTTGCTATTCCCGGCTTGCCAAAACTTCTTTTACTGTTTCACATATTTGTGGTTGCAGATTGGTTAATCCTTTCTTTCCATTTCCATTTTTCAATAAGAATCTGTTTTGAAATTTTTATCCATTCAGTTAAAAGCGGTGGGGCCTGTTGCTGTTCTTGGAGGGCTGCTTCAAATTGTAATATTCATGTTCCTTTGCGGAATTCTTGCGATGGTATGGTGCTGGCTGTGGTTGACATGGTCTTTGGTACGACTGTATTGTAGTGGATACTAAACTTATTCGACATTTGCTTTGCAGTTATGTGGAGGAAAATTGTCGGAGGGTGTTTTTGTTGGTTCCTTTCTGTCAATGTCATCAACAGCAGTGGTATGCCTTTATCCTATTTCCTGAAACTTACAATATTTATTGTTAGTAATTGTGCAACAGATTCCAAGTATTCATTATTTACTTTCACGTTTTTACCAGGTGGTAAAGTTTTTGGTGGAGCGGAATAGTAATAATGCTCTTCATGTTCAAGTTACAATTGGCACTCTTATTTTTCAGGTATCTTTCCTGTTGAGTCTTAAATATTAAATGCGTAAACAATATTGGGAAGTAATGTACTTTGAAGTTTTCATCTCAACATGTATATCATTCTTCATCTATCATCTTTATATCAGGATTGTGCAGTGGGTTTACTATTTGCTTTACTCCCAGTCTTGGGTGGTAACAGTGGTCTTTTACAAGGGATTATTTCAATGGGAAAACTGTAAGTCTGTCCATCTAGACTTTCTGTCTCCAATTTTTTGTGTAATTTCACAAACTCCCTTTTGAATAATGATAAATAAAAAATCTGTTCAGTTGATGCAAGCCAATTAATCTTGTAATTTTGTTATATACCTGTACAACTTTCTGCTTTCGTGAATGCTGACTAGAATTTAAGGGTACACCTTACGTCCCTGATATTTTTTCCAAATATACTTGAGTACATTAACTCTAAAACCTTAGAAACACTGCAGAATATGATTTTTAGGGTTAAAACACATGAAACATACCGATTAACAAGGTATATTGAGATTTGTTTTACAAACCGGATAAAGCATACCTGTGGGAGAGGCTGTAGTTTGTGGGTAAACTGACACTAATGTGAACGTTAACATTAGAAAACAGAGCACTGAGAAACATGACGTATCTTGTTGGATTTTATTTGAAGAGAATAATGAAAACCAATATGCATGTAGCCTCTTGTCACCGGTTTTAATGAAATGTAGGGTTTTTGACAGGGTTTACAGTTTTTTATAAGAATAGGGGAGGGAGAGTCCCTATGTAAAGAGATACATAAACTTAAAATCTTGAATAAATAGGGAAATAACGAAACAAATAATAATTAATTTGTAAACTAGTCTTAAGCGATAATCTAACATACTCTAAGATTAAAAACCAGTCTTAGGAGATAAACTAATATCCTCTAATATAATATAAATATATTATAAGCAATTTTATTGCATTCTAACAGTTTTTAATTTCAGGTTGCTAGTATTGTCCTTGTATCTAACTGCTACATCTATACTGTCTTGGTCGTTTGTTCCTCGCTTTCTCAAACTGATGATGCGGCTCTCATCTCAGGTTAGGCTAAGCATATTTGATAAATTATCAAGTTATTAGCAATATTGGCAGTTCATGTGTTAATTTTTCTTTCTTTCTATTCTCCAGACAAATGAACTTTATCAGCTTGCTGCTGTTGCTTTCTGCTTGTTATCTGCATGGGTAAGAAAACTTATGTTGATTGCTCTTCATGACTCCTTATTCCGTAGCATCTTCTTTTATTCATAGAAGTTGTGCATTCCTGCTAATAACATCTGTCTACATTTCCATATTGCACTCTGTTTTGTAGGGTACTTTTGGTATTTGAATTTTGTTATTATATGTATAGGTTTGGGTGGGGGTGGTATATCCTGCTTTTTATTTAGAACTTAATGGTCTCGTTACTTTTAATAGTTGAAAAGCGGTATTTATAGTATATGTATAGGTTTGAACAGAGGCAGTCCTTCCTTTTTTTTTTTTTTTTATAAAAGTGATTTAGAACTCAATGGTCTTGTGTAACGTGTGTCTTAAATCTTAATATGAAGTTTGTTGGAGTCAATTACAAGTGATGATGCACATTTTGTTAACGCTTTAAAATCTTTTTCCAGTGCAGTGATAAGCTTGGTCTTAGTCTTGAGCTGGGTTCATTTATGGCTGGTGTTATGATTTCTACAACAGACTTTGCTCAACATACTCTGGATCAGGTATTATTCATGGTTGATAACTTTCAATTTGTATCAGACTTATTTTGCTTGCATACAATGCTTTCCTAATGGTTTTTGTATTCTGATGTCTTAATACACATTTATCTTGGGATTACTAGATACACACCTCACTGTAGTTCAATTTTTATTCTCTTTTGTTTTGCTATTTATGTGATATTGATTTATTAATAACTGTTAATTTTCAATTAACCATTTGTTTTTATGATATGCTTATTCTTTGTTTCTTATTTTATAGCAACCTGTTATGATTTGCTTATAAAAAGCTTTTGTTATGTTTCTCTTGGTTTCTTTTCAATATCCAGCTCATGTGCTTTAAGGGACTTGGTATCCTAAATATGCAGATGGATAAGGCAGCTTTATTGATTATTTATTTACCTTTTTTCTCCTTGTATAAACTTGGTTTGAAGGATTCCTTAATTGTCTTTGTTGTACTGTACTTCCTTTTCACTCCATTTATTTTTTGCCCCATAAAAAATTTAGTAATCACGTGTTTGGGATAATTTAGTATTTCTGAAGTATTAACTCCATTTTGCTTGTAATAAGATTAGAATATTTCCACCTAACGCATACATTTATGTTTGTATGCCGTAGGTGGAACCAATTCGTAACCTATTTGCAGCTTTGTTCCTCTCAAGTATTGGAATGCTTATACATGTGCAGTTCCTGTGGAACCATGTGGATATCTTGCTTGCATCTGTTATTTTAGTTGTTGTTGTTAAGACTGCTGTTGCTTCTATAGTTACAAAGGCCTTTGGGTATAGTCTTAAGACATCATTTATAGTAAGTATATAGTCAATTTCTTGGATGATATATTGGTTAAGTTTTCTAAATTTCATATGTAAAATACTCAATGCCTGTCTCCATGATAACTTTAGGTTGGTATCTCACTTGCTCAAATTGGAGAATTTGCTTTTGTTCTGCTGAGTCGTGCTTCAAATCTTCATCTTGTTGAGGTTTTCTCTCTCTCCTTCTCTGCTCCATTAAGTTTGACATTACAAATTTTCCTGCTGCTTAGAATTTGTAATTTCTGTTGATTTTTGTATAGCTTCCTTCTGTGGTAAGTTGTTACCAAAATAGTTTTCAGTAGGTGATTTATGTGCATGGCAGTATGATACATCTGATCTTACAATAGTTTAGAACTATTAGGAATTTGGATGAAGAAGCCTCACATCCGAAACATGAGGAACACAGAAGTAAGATGACCCATAGACCAACAGTACCTGAAACATGATCCATGATTTTCCCTAAGAAATGAAAAGATCACAGTACATTTCTGGGACATTACATTAATTGCCTATTACTGAACTTTTTCTTACCAGCCGGAAAATAAAAGTGAAAGATACAAACAAGCTTCAGTACAGCTGTATAGTGATATACTGGCTCTAAATTTCTTGCCTTGTTCGATTCTTCTATGATATGAATTGTCATAAAAAATTATGTGTATCATACCCGATTTCTTTCTCAGTGATTTTTATTTGCTTTTGTCATTTTTCCCTTTTTTCCTCACTTTCTTGGTCTCTTTGCTAATATTTTAGGGGAAAATGTATCTTCTCCTTCTAGGGACAACGGCTCTCAGTCTGGTAAGTTTCAATCAGAGGTTGGTTCATTCTTTTCTTCATTCCTGTTGTTTAACTTTAACCATATAATTGGTGATTGACAGGTCACAACGCCGCTTTTGTTTAAATTGATACCTGCTGTCATGAATCTGGGTGTTCTCATGCACTGGTTCCCCTCTGAAAATGGCACACAAAATGAGGTCTCTCTCTCTCTCTCTCACACACACACACACACTCTCTCTCTCTCACTCATATATATATGCCCTCATGTAACTAGTGCCAAAGTTATAGACAGTATAACATAAGTTACATAACTCCTCTTTTACTCTTTAATAGGGTAAAGCTTTGATGGTCGAGGCAAACAGAATGTTATGAGTCTCCAAATTTTTATTCATGACATCAAACAGTATAGTGTAAGCAATTATCTACTTCTAAAGTGGCCAATGAAATCAGGGTTTCTTCTTTACTGTTTCTGTTGCTGCTAGTTCCGTGACAAGCTTCGGAAGAAACAGTTAGTATAGTCACTTCCATTGAAAGTCAATGGAAGATCTCATGTAATGTACATAATAAGCATATCAGTTTTGTATTCTTTTAGCAAGCAATGTATATAGGATATTACACGCCTGTCTTGTTGCTAACGCTGATCTAATCACATGATAAGACACTTGTTAGGTTGTATCTGCTTCTATGAAATTTCTATGGATGAAATGATTGACAATTTTATTCTCTCTAAATTTTATTTGAAGATTCACTTAACATTAGATTGTACCGTAACATGTGAGGAGTATTTGAATACAGATATTGATGACTGAATATGCATGGTAAACAAGCCAGTACTTAAAATTTGGCAACTTTGCAACACCAATGAAATTCAAGTGTAAATGATCAAAGTAGGGATCAACTACCACTTATCACTATTGCAATCACTAAACTAACCTTATATCCCCTAAATCGTGAAGAGATTGATTGGTTACTGTCGAATGGTTCTGATATAACATGGTTCTAATATAACAGTTTTGTGATCAACCTTCATAAGGGTTGGGAGGTCAATAAATAATGTTCCTCTTACAAAATTATGGTATTTGATGCATTCATAATTTGAAAGTGATTTTCTATTAAAAATAATATATTTTGTTCCTTAATCAGGATCAACACTTGTTAGTGTTAACCAGTAAAGTATTATTTTTATTGATTTAATGTTTTGTCGATTATCTTTCATAATGAATATTCCAATGTGATTTAATTATAAAAGGTGATTCAAATATTAAATTTATGTGCATATAGTTTAATGATAAGAATGACATTTGCTTTTTTGATTTAATTGTAAGTTTGGACTCAATTTCATTTAATTTAAAATTCTGGCTCTACCATCTCTAATAATTGATTTTGTTCTTTAATTTTGTAACGTTCCGTCCACTTGTAAATTGTAATTTTTCAAACATGTGATGACAAAACATATTTTGGTTTAATTTGACTAATTTTTGAACAATCTATATAGGACACATTTCTCTTCTGTTTTACTTTTTTTTTTTTTTT
>JBBPBS010000749.1:2947576-2969966 GCA_037974835.1 Cicer judaicum
CCTACGGATATAACTTGTATATTATAATAAAGGTAGTGCAATCTGCAATTATCAATTATATAATCTATCTATTACTAAATTGTTTTTTATTTCATGTAAATTATTGTTTTGTAAAAAAATAATCCAAAAATACATATTAAAAAATAATTGAATTAAAAAACAATTATGTACAATTATCATCACTTTCATAAATTCTATTTCTCCAATACAAATGAAAATATTTATATAAATTGTTAATGCAAACAAATACATTAATTTTAAAATATTAAACTTAAAAATCCAACAAAGGATAACTAAGATCATATTATATAGCTTCTACCGATGATACAAATAACGCAAGTTACAAGTTACAGAAAATAATATCGAAAACAAAATATGAAAAGAAAATTAAAACTAAGCAATGCACGAGTCATATTCTAATTTTATAATGATTAAACTTGCTTGCTTGTAAACTATTCCAATGATAATGTAAATTAATAACAGCATATATATTTATTGAAAGAAATAAGAAGATTGCAAATACTCTTATTGCAATGGTTTCCTTTCTTAATAAACATTTTGATGTAATTTCAATATATTGATTCACACACATATAAAAAACAAATTCCACCGATTTCTGGTATTCATGTTGATTTAGCTTAGTTAAAATCATATTTCTAATAATAAAGTGTTTGGTACCATCAATAAGTTGATTTATAGCTTATTAAACTAGCTTATAAATTTCTTGAATTAAATGAGATATGTTTGGTAACCAAAATTTTTTCATCAGCTTATAATTTATTTTGATATGTTATTTTAAATAGTGTTTGAGTTTATAGTTTATAAATTTTTATATTATTTTTGAATTATAATTTTTTTTTTTATCTTCATGTAATACAAAATATCTACCTCACTCACGAGTTCAAATAGTTCGCTTCACGTATATCTTTTTTTTATGAATAGATTCGGACTCTAGTTTTTTAAATTCCTTTCCAAAATAATTAAAAGAATAAAAATAGACTTTCATCATCATCATCATCATCTGTGAGTTCGAGAATCGATTATGCGTAAAGAAGGTATTAGCATCCTACGACATCCGTTAAAACAACTATTGCCTATGATTAATTGTACAATATTAACATTAACTTAAATATATTTATTTCTCCTTATTATTAAATATGAATAACAATTATGTTTTAAAAAAAAATACGATTTTTAAATAAATGTAGCTTTAACAAATAAAAGGCAAAAAAAGAAATTTTTATTAATGTGCTTAACAAGAATGTGATCTTGCTCCTACGTAACTTTCGGTGCGATAGAGAAATCAAAACTACATAGTTTTTAGTTAAAAAAATAAAAATGTGTTGATTGTTTTTTTTTTTTAAATTTATTTTGTTATTGATAACAAAAAAAGTTATTAAAATTGCTTTATAGGACTTATTGTCTTAGAAGCCAAGCCGCAAGATATTGAAAATTGTCATAAGTGGTCAAAAGTTCTAATAGAAAATATACATACAGGAGAGTTGATATGAGAAATCAATTTTAAAGGGATAGACAATTTCAATATCAACACCATTTCACAGTCTTAGAAGTTGAGTATTTCTTATTTTTCAAAATATATCGCTTTCATTTTCCTACCATTTAACAATAATTTCATATTTAAAGAAATAAAAAAAGCATCATTTTTAAGAGTAATATCAAAAAATTTAACAAACAAACAACAAATAGAATGCATATTCTTAAACGTGAAAACAAAAATTTTAGCAAACAGAAAACCAAAATGAAGTGTTATATTAAAGAGATGGAGAACAAAACAAACGTGATAGAGGCTGATTTGAGTATGACAGTGAAGAAAAAGGCGTTGACGGTGTACAACTGATGGTTGAAGATGGTTATAGTGGTAACTTTACTTTAGTTTTTTCTTTGCTACTACTCTTGTTTTTTTCTTTCTTTTTCGGTGTTTTTATTAGTATCAGATTTCTCCTCATATCCTTCTTTTTATGTGTATTTTTTATAAGCAGAGTTCATCTCCGATCTCTTTTAAAAGATAAATGAAGATGTATTTATATAATTTTTTTTAACTTGTATGGTTGTTTTCTTTGTTTGTGCCTTTGTTTGAATTTGAGCTTTTCAGTTCATTGTTTGATGTTTCTTCTCTTTTGCTCATCGTCTGAGTATTTTTTCTGCACCTCTGATGCATTCTTGGTTTTAGCTTATTTGTTATGATATGTTCATGTTTATTTGATGGACTTCCATTTGTGTGTAAAGGAAACATAGCTGGTCTGCTTGACTAAAAATCTTTTTTTTTCATTTGCAACTTTGGATCTTAGTTTTGTACATGGATCCAACAAAATTTGTCTTTTAGTTTCTGTTTCAAACTCAACAATTTGTCTTTTTGTTCTATATCATGTGTACAATGGCTAAAAGCAAAGAAAAAGAAGCAGAAAAACAAACAAGAAAGCATAAGCAAGTCTAACTAGAGCAAAGCTAACAAATTTGGGTTTGGATTAACATTTTAAAATTGTAATTTGATGAGATAGCCTTAACACCTATTACAATTAATTGTAACATTTTTGTTATAGTTTTTGTATTAATAATTATGAATGACAACATAAAAATGAATATATAATTTGACCGAACAAAATTAGAGTACTACAATTTTGTTGCTGATTTCGTCTTTTAAATACGATATTATTTTGTCAGTCGTCTTAGTGCGTCTTTTTGATTTTACATATAACTGCGCTATTTTAATTTATTTCAAGTTTGTAGTTTATATTATTATTGAAATGCTTGAGAATAACTCGTTTAGTAAATACCTTATATTGAGTAAGACATTTATGAAAATTATCCCCAAATTCAACACTCTCTCAGCCTTATATATGACTTTTCAATATGTGGTTGAATTGATCATGTGAGAGACTACATATGGTCGATATGAGATAATGCCAATAATTTTTTCCTTAAATAAATTTAAAGATTGTAGATTTTACATTATTCTTGATCTTTGAAGATATATGAAAGAAATTAGTTAGAGTATTAGGATTAATGTTTTAGTTTGATAATTTTTTGCATTAACATATTTTTTACTTTCTTGTTGATCTTAAAATATAAATAAAAAATATCTTAATTTATGATCAATTTGATTATACTATTCTCATTTTAATATTTGAATCAAATTTATTACCTATAAAAGAATTAATTAAATATATTGATTGGTGTACGTATTTTTTATACTTGTAATATCTTTTAGTTTTTCTACCTAAAATCCTTCACAAAAAGAATTGTTATACCTAAATATTTTATTTTTTAGACCTAAATGGTAAATACACTAAACAATATAAAAAAAGTGATGGTACGTGTGAAGTTAATAAATAAATGCGTTTCAGCAAAAATAAATAAATAAAAGAAAATAATGGTATGAATACTTACCTAAAATGATAAAGCGTAAATATTTTATAAAATTACGATCAGATTAATAGAGAAAAATTCTATAAACAAACTCAACCAACTTATATTTAAAGATATTGCAAGTGTAAAAGAAATTTATATTCTAACATACAGTTAGGAAATCATATATACAAATATTAGATTGGAGCAAAGATAATATTTTTATTGAATGATTCAAGATCTCTCTTATAATTATTGATTTTAAAAATTTAACGATAAAATTCATATACATTAAATATAAAGAAAAAATGATATATTATGTTCAAATTAACGCACACTATATCTACATAAAATAAAGGTATATAAAATGGCTAAACAACTAAGTTGCTCTTCCTGCACTTTAACACACTAGATCACTTTGATTATTTTTTTCAATATACAAATGTGTATAAAATAATACTATAATTTGCTTTAAATTACTTTGTTTTCCTCAAGGTTTCATGTTAACTTATCTCTTTTAATGATTAGATATAAAAGTATTTCCTATCTTATTAAAATACAAATCATTATCCATCCGTTGTATAGTTGTATTCATCAAACTTTTAACAAAATAATAATTAAAGTAAAATATATTATTTGCAAAAAGTCAACATCATAAAGTCGTTGTAGTATAGTGGTAAGTATTCCCGCCTGTCACGCGGGTGACCCGGGTTCGATCCCCGGCAACGGCGTTATTTTGATATTAAATAAAATATATTCGATTCGATTTGATTTTTTTTCTCCGAATTATTAATTTTAGACCAATGTTAGTGTTTTAATTGCACAACATTCAATAACAGAAGCAATTAATTTGTATGCATATCGAGAAAGTAAGTACCATTAAATTGAATTGAAATAAATAGAAGAAAGGTAATGAACTCAAAAGACGTTTGAAAAAAGTGCTTTTTTACAGTTATGAGCGATCACGGTTCGCAATCGAAACACATCAGTTCTGATCATGGTCGAGATTCTCCATTCAACCACCGTCCTCTTGCTCCGTCACAACCACAATTCTCACCGTTGGTAATATTCAATTTTATCATATCATAACAAAATTTAAATTAGGGTTTATTTTTATTTTTTTTTTCTCATTACTGAGATTACCATAAGTATGTTTGTGTTTAGGTTGTTGATGAAGACAAACAATCAAATGAAAAGGGAACAAAGCCATTTGATATTTGCACCCCCAAACTAAACGGATGTGTTGTTTTGAAAGCACCTTTGTTTGTGAAAAACAGAGAAAAAAGAAAGGAAATGACACAAACCAAGGAAAGAACTGTATTAAGACCTGGAATGGTTCTTTTGAGGGGTTACATTTCGATAAGCGATCAAATTAAGATAGTGAAAGTAATTAGGGAATTAGGATTAGGTGATGGAGGATTTTACCAACCTAGTTATGATGAGGGGGCTAAACTTCAATTGAAAATGATGTGTCTTGGTAAAAATTGGGATCCTCAAACAAGTAGATATCTAGACCAACGACCGTGCGATGGGTCCTCTCCGCCCAAAATTCCGAGTGAATTCGTTGACTTGGTTAACTCTGCAATCCTTGAATCAAATTCCATCACTAAACCCTCAAACTCGAAACCAATTCCATCGATATCTCCTGACATTTGTATTGTCAATTTTTATGCAAAAAATGGAAAACTTGGTCTTCATCAGGCATGTATATTATTATATGAGAATAAGGGTAGTACACTAATAGTGTAAAGGTGTCATCTAATCATAATTTTGCACGACAACAAATAGTTAGATAAATGCATTTGATTTGAAATCAGTACAATATGATATGACAGATTAAATGGTTATGATTAGATGACAGTGGAAAGTTGTTTTACACTATCAGTGACTTAGTGCACTAGCTTTACACTCTTTACATATTCATGTTTAACATTTTGAATCTGTAATGATTGATTGAGTTTTCTTGCTTGCAGGACAAGGATGAAAGTGAAGAGAGTATTCACAGGGGTTTGCCAGTTGTGTCATTCTCTATTGGAGACTCTGCAGAGTTTTTGTATGGTGATGAAAGTGATGTTGCTAAGGCAAAGAAAGTTGTTCTTGAATCTGGGGATGTTTTGATCTTTGGTGGCAAGTCAAGAAAGGTTTTTCACGGCATTGCTTCTATTAATCCAAACAGCGCCCCTAGCCTCTTGGTCAAAGAAACAGATCTCCTTCGTCCTGGCCGACTGAATCTTACTTTCAGACAGTATTAAGTTAAATTAAATGGCCTCTTCATTTTGACTATTGTAGATTATTTTGAGACCGGTTTCGTTAGTTTAATTGGGCAGTGCTTGTAATGCTATGCTATGCTAACTTTGTATCCATATTTGGTTCTCTTTCGGTATAGTTTCTCACATTTTCAAAAATCTTGTAGTCTTCAGTGACAGCGACTATCTAATTATGAATGAATTTTGCTTTATCACGGTTTCTCTCCCTTATTACTGGCATTATGATGATTTGCTTTGATAAATCAGTTGCTGATCTAATGTAAGTTCTTTTGGACGAAGTCTTAATCGATTGACTGTTAAGAATTCCCATTAGATATTTTGTAAGTTCTTTCCAGTCTCTATGTGTGAATTGTATTTTAATGATAACCATAGATCCAAGTATTGTTCATGATTGTCACATTTGATTATATACTTGAACTTCTAGTTTTTGATATGCTCAGCTACCTAAGTGTTTGGAACCGTGTCAAGATCCTCTAATCGTGCGGTAGGAATGAAGGTACCAATTGTTGCTTTACGGAAAACATGTGTTGAGTTGGTTTTTGACGCGGAAACAGACACACACTACTTCAATTTAGTATTTTAATCAAACGGTTGTCTATCAGAATTAACAAAAGTAAAAAAAAAAGTCTTTACTTTATTTTGATTTTTAAGGGGAAATATAATTTTACTTAAAACCCACCCTCCCCTTTTTTATTGTTAGGTACAAATAGCATCACACACAGATCATTTTGCACTTATAAATAGAGTAAGTCGAGCTTTCGTTAGCAACGCTTGGCTCAACCACGTATAATTTAACTTATAAAATAGCATTATAGTATATTCTTCTGAAACAGTTTCTTGTCCAAGAATCAAGCTCGGTTTTCCAAAGCAAATGCAGCAGAATCAACATGCAAAAGCAAGGAAGAATAAATTTTTTGCTTCAATCTGTCAATAGTCTCCACCAGCCCTTCATTTTCTGAGTTTAAACTGCTCAGTTTCTCTAGCCACTCATTTGCATGCTTAAGGTGGGACAATGTCAACGCTATGTGGTTGGCTTGCGCCATTTGTCTTCCTGCAACATCCTTACTTTCCTTGCCCTTCTCTTGGAAGACCCTAGGAAATCCAGCATCCAATGTATTTTCTAAGTACTTAATGAACCATGACCTTGTTTCGTTCAAAAAGACTTCTTTTAGCTCTATGATCTGTTTTATACCGCTCTCTTTGGCCCATTCTTGTTTTTCAGTGACTGATAATTCTGTTAATGGTTTCGGAGACTTTGATGTGCTTTTAGCATGAACTAGACCTGCTGTTTTGCCATTTTTATGTTTTTCTGCAGGAGATTGAATTTTATGTAATTGAATGGATTTCGACTTCGATTGTGTTGTACCATTTGGCTGCTCCATGAACTGTTGGAGTGCAAAAAACTTTTCTAGTGTGACATGTGGGTTCTCTGATGCTGCAGAAGAGCAGATATTTGCAAACATACTGAAAAAAAAAAAGCAAAAACAGAGGCAATAATTGAGAGGAAGAAAAGCACAAGAAGTAAGGATTCACTTATCTCAGTCTCTAATTAACTTATGTCATCTTATTTATTCCTGTAACGATAAATTAGTTTAGTGCCGTAATTTAGATTAGGATTTTACATACCTTAAGCACTTAACTATCTTAGCTGCTTCAGATGCTTCTCTTTGAGCTTCTACTACAACTTGTGAAGCTAGTTGTTTCCTTCTAAGAATTCCCTTATAAAATGAAAATAAGGCGGTCAACTGGGAACGAGAATCTAATTTACTTCTTTGAGTTAACTAAGTGACTAAAGTATAAGAAAGGAAGTCATTGAACAAGAGGGACAGTAAAATTTAGTACACCTTTCCAGGCCTTAAAAGTTTGGCTGGCAGATTGGACCACGAAATTGTCTCGTTACAGTTTCTTTTATCTTGATTATTCGACAAAAAATTCAAGTTCGAATTTTCATGTTTTGTGGAACTGCGCTTGATAGAAGTGCTTTTAGAAGGTGGCATGGCTGTCTCTTGGATGTTTGATTGAGCAATGTCTTGCTTCGTTGAAAGTGCTTCAAGTCGAGTACGAGTTGAGGTTGTTTGGAGTACCTGTGATGCTAAAATCAATCACTATCAACACTAAACGCGGTCTTTCCTATAATTTTACATTTATTTTATTCAATTATAATATATTTGGTTTCTGCTATATTCTTGAAATGAAATTAAGTCATTTTCAGCTGCTGTGCAGAAAAATAATATGCACTTATCCTTTCTGTCGCGATCTTCATGATTGCTATACAGATATAGTGACCTATGGAGCATGGATATTGCCACGGACACGATACTGACATACCGAGATTGTTAATAATTTGAAAAAATGAATTAATTGAATGTAATCAAGGTGTCAATGTTGTGTTGGTGTCAGATACTAACACATGTCGTATACTGGGACACGCCTTCGTTGCTACAGAGATGGTGACGCTACATTAATTTCTTGTAATGAACATCCTTTGTGGGAACATGCAGCATTACATTCTATTGTTCATTGATTAAATAAAAGAAAATAAAAAGACTCACGCCGGTTGTATCCAAAATACTTTCTACATTCATTGAAATTCTTTACAATTTTCATTTTAAGGGGCTACTCATAGTTGTTCCAAAAATGTTTTTCATTTTCTAACTATTCCATATTCACATCAGAGAGAGGTTTAGTTTTTCCACTAAACAAATTCATGAGCCTTCAGAAATTGAAATTCCAGATCAAGAATCATACCTGACCTTTAATCTCTTGCTGCTTTCCTTTTGTAGATCCCACCTTCTTACCATCTACACCATTCTCTGAGTCATTAACTTTGCTTCCTACATTTGTATCCGAAAAATTCACTTTTGAGTTTGGATTTACAACACCTTGCATGTACCTGGATGAAACACCAACCTTTTCTTCTTTAATAACAATCTTCTGCCTTGAACTTGTGTTTTCTTTCGCTTCTATTATTATATCCGTTGATTTTGAACCATTAACTCCATTTTCAGGACGCATTCGACCCTCTGACGGCTCCAACATCTGCATTAAATCCTTAGGATTACCTTCAAAAGGGTGTCTTCCAGGAACTGGTCTAACCCCAACAAGAACTGGGACTGGTGTACCGGGCTCGATCTTATCAACATAAAAGAATTGCCCAAGCTGTAACTTATTATTCAGAATAAGCTCATTGTCTTCCTTGGAGAGTGAGACATAGGTTGAATGAGATGAATCTGAGACTTTTATGAAGAAACCTTGGTTAGGCCATAATTCTGAACCAGATAATGCAGGCACAATGCTGATCACTTGCAGAAGGACTGAGCGGTATTCGCCGCGAACTTTCACATTAGAGTTCATAGTTTGGAGAAGCTTCAATAGAACTCCGGGTATGAGAGATGCCATTTTTATCCCCTTTTGTCCAATTATATTTAAACTCTGTTTGATGTATCATAACTCAAACAGTTAGTAAAAAGACAAAAAAAAACATATCCGAGATGTTAAGAATGCTGTGTTAGATGTGTCGAAAGACTAGAAGACATAGGATTATGAATGATAACATTCGAGAGAGTTGGGAGAGCACCTATCGTAGAAAAGGTGGTGGAAACTCGACTTTAGTGGTTTGGACGTGTGGAGAAGAAACTTGTAGATTCGGTAGCAAGGAGAATAGATTAGATAAAGGGTAGTCAAATTGCCTGAGACAGAGGAAAATCTATAAAGAAAGTCTACGAGATAAAGAATAACATGAATTTTTGGATTAGAGCAAAATAGACATGTTTATTTATGCAATAGTATGTAAATATATTTTTGAATGATTACAAGGCCTTTTTGATTGAACACAATTCATGCAAAGCTTCTTGTAAAACATGATATATTATTCAAAGGCATAAAATGTCAGTTTTATATCTACTATTTTTTTAGTTTTTTGTACTTGACTTGGGTAGTTCATGTGTTTTTTTTCTACTTTGTTCTAGTTTAAGCTTTGAAAAGAAAAAAAATATTATATCTAACTCATGTCATTGGCCTTTGTTCAAAAGGCAAAACATTCGATTCTTTTGGAAAACAATTTATTATTGGTTAAATAAATCAGAAAAAGGGTATTTCATAATCTAAATATATTTCCTCCTCAAAAAATAATAATTAATAATTCAATTGGTTTCAGGTGCTATTGTAATTCAACTAAAAAGGTGATGGTTAACTATGTAGCACCAACACCTCTGATTGATGACATGTTCCAATATCTAACACGGTATCGAACACTGACACGACACCAATCAGTACGTTTTCTCAAATTATTATCAGTATCAACGTGTCAGTGTCGTGTCCAGTGTCTGTATTAGTATTTATAATAAATAAATCTAAATTATACCTTTTCTTTTATACAAGTATATCTTAGTTTGAACTTAGTTATTACGAAGAATTGCAACATTGTAAAAATTTATTTATTTTCATTTTATATTTAAATTGTTCAGGTATGGGATGTGAAAATAAAAAAAAATTGTACAGTTTTTATCATTAGAAATTCTAATATGTAATATTAATTAGAATTATTTTTCTTCTGTCAGTAGTAACGTTTCAAAACATTATTTAATAATTCTAACTACAGAGGTTTTGTTATTTCAACACTTTTGCAACTAAACACCAAATTTTTACTCCATATTGTAAATGCTTCATTAGGCCTAATTATTAAGTACGATAAAACTCCACAATTTTGAAACCAAAATTCTTTATAAAAATCTGAAAACATTATAGGCAAAGGATTAAGATCTCACCCTAGTACACCTTATAAACACAAAACCTATGCTCCTCTCTTGTACAAAACCAATTTCATATCATACATTTCTTCAAAGAATGGAGTAAGAAATGGATATCATAAATATCAAATGCATAAGCAATTGAAGCATAAATTTGAGAAATTAAGAACATAATTAAAAGTAACAACAAAATTGAGTTAGTATTGTAACATACCTATAAAGAAGAACTACGAGCATAGACATGTTGGATGCTCATGACATTACCCATCTCTTGAAATTGATCAAAAAATTTGATGATAAAATTAAAAGCCAAGATATGAGAAACCAAGAAAATGTAGAACTTTGCATGTGAGGCACGTAATCATTGAATTCTTCTTGGCTTCAAAGCTAAGGGACCATTATATGCGTGTGTGACAATATATGAAACACTTTTGTAACACATATTAACTTTTTGTGTTTTTTTTTTTTTCATCCGATTTTCAAAGGAATGAGTCTTAGTAATTAAGAGTTTATTTGAGAGATAAATAAAGTTTGATTAAGAATTATTTTTATTAAAATTTAAATTTGAATTATTGTCAATAATTTATTTTTTTACTGAAGTTCGTTAATCGGTTGATTTATTTTTCTTCTTTCTAATCACTAGGTTAGCTTTTTGTGTGTTAAAAACAATTTAATGGAATAATGGTCCATGATTCTCCATGTTGGTGGGGCTCCATATGGTAATATTTCATTTTAATTTAGAGGCGAAGTAACCATTAAGAAAGGTAAAGATATTCCCATGTCAATTTCTTAGTTATATTAGTTAGTTACATTTATTAATATTAAATTAGTTTGTCAAATAACTTTTTCTATAAAAAAATTTTCTACACAAATATCTTATTAGATTCCCTGGCTCAATGAATAAAATTATCCAATTACATTTTATCTTATAATTTTATCATATAGGTATTTTTAAAAGTACATTACAAAATAATGTTACAATACAGCATAAGACTAACAAAACATGATTAGATGTCTATATAATTTTTTTGTAGTGTCAGTAAATAATAACACATAATTTAAACCAGTATTTAATTGATATAAATTTAGAGTAATATATCGTTTTTCGTTTTAATTTTACTACCTCAATTCCTTTTTATGAGAATCATTGGATAAATTTGTTTAGAGACCTCTCGAAATTTTTTCTTGTATTATTACTATAATAAATAAAATCATTAGAAAAAATATAATAAAAATTATAACAATAATGAGAAATAATTTTTTTATTTTCCTAATTGAGAATCAATTATATCGAGATATGTAACATTTATATACATAATGAGAAAAATAACTTATTAGTTTAACTAATTTTTACATCTAATACCATCTGAGCTAAAATGTATTTACTATATTTTCTGTTTGAAAAGTTCGGTTTAAATTTGTGTTCTATAAAAATTGATTTTTTTTTACAACACTAATATGTTCAATTTATTTTTTAAAAATTGCGGAACACAAAGTTTGAGTCTTTACAAAAATTTGTGTTGTGAAAAACATTTTACAATCTCTCTAAAACACATTTTGATTTCAAAAAACTTTAAAAATACTTTCTAGGACACACATTTTATATAATTGTTTTGAAATTTTTTTAAAAAAGATTTTTTTGTTATATATAAGTCGAATTTTTGAAAATACATTTATGTTTTAAATTTTTTTATAAATTTTTTAAAACTTAAATTGAATTTATAGATAAAAAATATAAAATAAATAATTTATATAAAATATTAGGATAAACATATAAATGTAGAGTAGAAAGCAAAATTTTCGTTTAAAATATGTGATCCACAAATCCACGCACAAATTTTCTCGATTTTTCCAAAGACCATTAAAGAAAATTCCCATTAACTCAAAGAATCTTTCTTCATTGCAGTACCAAAAGCATGCTTTTATTTCAATGTATTCTGATGTATGACTTCCCCACATTTGCATAAAGTGAAATTCTTTTCTCTTTCGTGTTTTTTTTAAAACCTTAATTTTTTAGCAATTTATTTCTATATTGATAAGAAAAAAATATAATATAAAAATTGTATTGATGATAATAATCAATTATATTAGTGGTACATAAAATTTATATAGTTAATGAGAAGAATAATTAATTAATTATGTAATTAAATGTATAAATTATTTTTAGATTTAATAATTTATATAGTTAACGAGTTTAATTATGTAATTAAATGTATAAATTATTTTTAGATTTAATATATATATACACTGTTGGTGTAAACTTTTTTATATTGATAGTTAATCACAAACCATTTATTGGATGATTTTTTAACTATGACGGTCATGATTATCTAATTAAATTATGAAATTAATACATATAATTCACTGTCAGTTTTAAATTAATTACATACATATTTTTTTTTTGTCAAAAATATTCTTAACTCCACTTTTCTCTGTTGAGGATTGAAGAAATAGATGTAAGGAATGATGGGCACCAGTATAATTGATAATTAATTATTATTGGAAAGAATTAAGATGATGATTATAATTAATGCGGATAGTTTAAGCGTAATTTAGAAGTCATTGTATATGATGTATGTGAGATAGAGAGATTGAGTATAACTCAACATGTTAAATTGGTATGTTTAAAAATAATTGATCTATTTAAAAACAAATAATTCTTTTAATTTTTAACATTTTTATTAATTATACTATTTAATTAATACTACTTATATCATTTTTAATGTATTATATTTTGTTGTATATTTATGACATTGATAATATACTAATATTTAATAAAGATAATTTAAAAAATAATAATATTCTCTCTTTTATTTATACTTTTTTTATGTATAAAATGATCAAATTATTTAATTATTTGCACATTAATATCTTATATTTCCAAATTCACGGGTTGATTTTGCAACTCCAAAGAAATTTTAAATATAATACTCATGTTTTGAATTCAAAGAACAAGTCTATATTCGTACGTTTGTTTATAATCTTTAACCTATGTAAATTCTATTATTATTGGAGATTGATTTGATTTTAATTTTTGTTTCCATAATTCAAATATTTTACAATGATAACTGTTTAGCTAACTTTGTTATAAAGCCAAAGCTGTTCATTATTTATAGCAACATTGTGTACATGTTAGGTGTGACTAACTTTCAAAGTTTCTTTTTGACAAAAACTCAGCTAAAGTTAATATTGCTAGCTTGTATTGAAGCTACTTTTTTTTCCCTTCATATAAAATAAGCTAGTTTATGTACCACTTTTAGAGGCAAAAATAATTAGACTAAAAATTACTATTTTTAGAATAAAGATTATGATTTGGGACCAAATTTGCAACAAATATGATAATTAAAGGACTGAAAATTTTAATTTTAAAATAAAAGATTATTTTTGTGATTGTAATAAAATAAAAAAATAAAAAGTGCAATTAAGTCTAACCATTTGACAAAGAAGGAGCTCTAATGGAGATCTAGCTCAAGAGCATGTGCTATTTTATGTTTAAAGGACAAATACATACTAGTAATCTTTTGTCCTTAATTATAAGACTTCTTTGACATAATTATTTGTCCATAAATATATAATTTTTTACAAATTTCTAGATATATTTATTATTATTTTTTGTGAAATATATTTCTTATTAATAGTATCAAATTATTTTAGAATATAAAAAATTAACGTTGAATACTTTTACACATACAAAGTAATTTAATAATAATCGTACAATTCCATTAAAAAAAAAAGCCGTACACGAATTATACACATTAATTACAATTTTAATTTTTTCTTAACATGCAGATATAGAGAGAGTATTAATTATAGAGTTGAAAACTTGTTTTAGTTTGGAAGTATGACATAATCATGCTTTGGTATTTCTTGACATAATCATGCTTTGGTATTATAGAGTTGAAAACTTGTTTTGGACTAGTTTCTTGAAGTTTTAATTAGTTTGTAATTATTGTGATCTTGAACTTTGTTGTTTTTGTGATTCAATTGTTAATTATGTGATATTTTAATTGTATGGTTTTTATGATATTTAAAGAAAGGACGTGTATCTAATCTATGGACTTATGTGAACCAATAGTCATGGATTTCAACCCATAGAATTTGCCCCTCAAATTATATGCAATTTTTTTAAATGGATTTGTAAAGTTAACTTTTCTAATTAAGTTTCGAAATTTAGTAAAAAAAAAAATTAAGTTTTCAAAATGTGATTTGATTTTCTCGGTTGATACCTAAAACTTTAATTTATATCTTAAATTAATATACGTGTGCTGTGTGAGTGGTTTTATTTGTAAGTCCAATAGACCGAAATTTTCTTCCACCTTCGCAATTTTATCAAAAAAAAAAAATTATTTTTTTTCTGGGGCAAGATATCTTTTGTGAATCCTAAAAATAATTTTTTAAATTAAATTTTATTTTAAAAAAATCAGAATTATAAATCTAACAAAAAAAAATTGTTAAAATTTTTTCTCAAATCATACAAGTTTCTTGACTTTGGACGAAAATAATATAATACAGTTTTCTTTTACGTATTATTTTTTTCTTGTCTATGCAAATTAATAATGTTAGCTTTTTCGTTATTCTTACGAGTTGTTTTGTTAGTATATTTAACTTTTTTAAAAATCTTTCAATATCTCTAAGTCATGAACGAAAATGTCGATTCATGTCAATAACAATAATAACTTAGTACATCATATTTTGCATGATAGCCTTTGAGTTGACTTTTAAATAAGAAGAGATTTAATTGTCATTGTTTTCTTCTAACACTTTATCACTATGAGAATCATCATATCAAGATATTTGATGATTTATTGAATTAAATAAACTGAAACCAAAGGCCTAATGAATTATAATTTTAAGACTCTGTGTAACTTGAAGTCACTTTTAAATGAATGTATGGAAGTATTTCAAAATATAAATCATTAAATATTTTAATTCAATTAACTTTTGATTAAGATTAGTTTTATAAAACTCAATTTATTCAAGATCAATTTTTATTATCACCGCTTAATCAAACACACAATGATGTAATAAGAAATCGTGATGCCGGTAATCTTATAGGAAATTTTTATATTTTGCTTTTTTTTTTGTTAAATATTTAGCAAGTAAATATTCATTGTTGTCACATTAATATTTAAAAGTATCGAATTACAAATACACTGCCAATATTTATTAATAATTTAAAGAACAAAATTAACAAATAAAAGATATATTTAAAGTTTAAACTGTTCAATTAAAGATATATTCGAGAATCAAAATAATTAAAAAAACATGTTTAAATATATTTTTGTAATTTTGATTTATTCAAATACTATTGTTATAATTTTAAAAACTAAAATAGTTGTTTACTCGATATTTAATTAACCCTATATATCAAGACCCATCCATTTTTTTAGGCGTTTGATTGAATACATAGAACGTGATAAAAAAAACAATAAAAGGGGATTTATATTTTTATCATGTGAATAGATATTTCCCATATCCTACTATAATTGAAGAACAACACTATATTATAATATCGTAAACTCTATTTTTCTTTTTAATTCATATTACACGTTGAAATGATATTTCGTGTGAGATTTATATATCTACAGTCTAAGTGTGTCGATAACTTCACGTGGGCACTACAAATAGTGAAGGAACAAATTACAAGTGGTGAAGTTGAAGTCATCGTTACTGATAGAGACCTTGCTTTGATGAATGCAGTTGAATATGTTTTTTCAAAAGCAATGAATTTATTATGCTTGTTTCATATATGCAAGAATATCAAAGCCAAGTGTAGGATAAGTGTGTTTCCAAAAAATAAGCAGGTGCAAATAATGGAGGCATAGGAGGCTCTTGTTTATAGTTATGATGAGGCTTAGTATGAAGTTGGCTATCTTTGAAGGAATTTGTAGTAATTGTTCTATTTTGTATGATTATGTATATGAGCATTGGTTAATTCCTCACAAGGAAAGGATTGTTGAGGTGTGGACAAATAAAGTTGTGCACTTTGGGAACACCACAACACAAAGGGTTGAGTTGGCGCATTGGAGTTTGAAAAGGATATTACAAGATAGTATTGGTGATATATGCAATGTTTGGGAAACTATCAACAACATGATTGTATTATAACACAATGAGATAATAACATCATTTGAAAAGAGCATCATTCAAAATGTGCATCGATATAGTAACAGATTATACGCCAATTTGTTTGGTGTTGTGTCCAAAAATGCAATAGATCACATTGCAGTAGAGTATGATCGCATGACGTATGTAGGTATTGATCAGACTTAGTGTCGTTGCACAATTAGGACAACACATAGTTACCTTGTGCATGTAAAATAGTCAGGTATAGTATGATCCCACATTCCATTCCATTAGATAATATTCATGTTTGATGGAGTAAATTAACTTTCCATGTTGATGCATCGAGTAAACCTTCAAAGTTACATGTGAAACATGAAATAAATGAGATAGTGAAAAAGTTTGAAGAACTTGATTTACCTAACAAAATTTCACTTAAAGGTAAATTACGCGAGATCGCGTATCTATCGACTACGTCGATGTGTCCATCTTTTGCCAAAGTTAAAACAAAAGGTGCACTAAAAAAAGACAAAAGTAAAGTATCAAAAAGAGATAAATGAACCAAGCGTGATCCATCTTGGTAGGAGTATGTAAATGCAAGTGTTCAATGCAATGGCGCAAATGCACATTGCACTATAACAATCACTAAAGTACAAAAGCTCGCACCTCGACATCAGTCCAAAAGCTCACACCTCGACCATCAGTTAACAAAGTTTAACAACCAAAAGTTCTCCTCTTCAAATATTGGTTGCCGGTTGAAATTCATAAATTCATAGATGACATTATTGGCATCGGTGATGATGGTAATTATGGATATCGTGCAGTTGCAGCTTTACTTGAAATAGGTGAGAATTGTTGGGCATTCATCCGTCAACAGTGTGTGGTAGAGCTTCAAGAGTTCATGTCTCATTATGATAGAATATTTGGTGGAGAAAATTATGTTCGACAATTTATACACAATGAGTATGCTAAACAAGTTGCAACTATGGATAATTGGATGTCACTTCCAGAAATGAGATATGTGATTGCTTCAAAGTTTAACTTGATTGTCATCACATTATCACTTAACCAATCACAAACATTTTTTCCACTTTGAGTCCACCACCAACATCTTTGTCAGATCATCGTATGATTGTTATTGCATTTATTAAGAACTGTCATTTTGTGCAGGTATTAATTATCATATTAAATTTTTATTGATTTTATAATTGTTATTGATAATTGTTATTATTATTATTGATTTATAATTGATAATTGATTTATAATTGTTATTGATTTTAATAGGTTTACTTAAAGTCAAATTCTCTTATACCACCAACAAGTAATTTGTGGAAAAAATATTGCAATGGAGAAGCACGACAATGAGAATTTATTTACAATGGTCGCATGCAACATTGGTTGCAGATATTTCCAGAAACTATAAACGAAGTTATTGTAAATTCAATTATTGATATTTAATATTGTATGAATTCAAATATAGTGAAGTTATTTAACATTGTCGAAATCCAAAATAGATTAATCAAAATACATATCCAAAATACATATCCAAAATGATATTCAAATACATATCCAAAATAGATATTCAAAATACAAATCCAAATTCTAAATCCATCTATGTTTCCTACGATATGGTATTATGTTGGTCCAATCTCTATCACCACCCATATGAGATCGCAACACCAAAATTAATTAGTTCACGAGTGCGATGCCATCAGGTAATATCAGTATTCGACCAAGATGCTCCTTTGCAATTTATATTGCTCGGCTCTACATTAAAAAATACATTAATTAATTAATTTAGTGCAACAAATTACATAACTAATTAATTTAATTATGTCATAAATTAAATTTAAATACATTTATCGTTGTTTGAACTGGAGCATGATCATCATCGCCAAGTTCTGCAACCAAAGTAGCTACATGGATTGGTTCTCTATGAATGATATATGGATGAAAAATTCGACGCAACTCGTCCATGTACTCATTCCCGCAATTTGCATGTCTCTGTACAACTGCTCCAACATCAACTACATGCACAACGTATTACGTAAACATGATGTCCATTTCCTCTGGTATGGTTGTCTGACCTACTAACTCCAAAGGTTAATCAGGGATGGTTTGAACATGTCCATATTGACGTAATAACCTATATGGAAAGTGAGCATACATGTTGGGACCCCAGCGTATACACCCTTTGAATAATGAAACAACTTCAAATGGTCGCTTCGGTTTATGCTCTTTGTAGGGTGTCCAACAAATTTCATCAACATCAATCTCGTCGAGTGTTTTCTTAAATGGAAGAACCAAACCCTTATCCCGTTTTGGTTTCCATCTAAGTGTTTTAGGATAATCCTCAACATAAATATGAGAGAGTCTACAACAATTTGCACATAATGTTGGAAAATACTTATACACCCACGCCTACACATATATAATAAGATATTTATAAATCAGTAAAGCAACCCAAAAAAACAGCAAACAAACTAGGCTAGAAAATTGCCAAATCAATCCAAGAAATCAAGAAAAAAAAAATCAGACCATAAATCAGTAAACCAACCCAAAAAATCAAGAAAAAACCAAACTAGGAAAGCAAATGCAAATACCTATAATAGTGTTAGATTCCCTGATACCGTTTTAGTCTGATGCATGCTTGTTTCTCGAAGATTGTCGTATAGGTAAGCAAGTGCAACAACACCCCCATGCATATCCCCCGCATGAGTTGAAGTCCCTGAAGCATTCAAGGTAGGAAACGTTCACTGCGAAGGCACTCTTGTCGCTGAACAAGGTGCAACCGACCAAAAATAAAAAAATACCCTCGCAGCTATCTGTTAATATTGATCAGCATATCGTTAATGGTATCCGTCAAGCAACCAACTATACCGAACAGTGGTTGTTCGCGTCAAGTTAAATTCAACATATGCAGTAACCTGACTAACCCCAAGAAGTTCAACCAATAATTCTGCAACGTCATCCTTGTTAAATATATTAATGCTAAAGAATGCACCGGTGATGGGTATATGCAGCAGCGAGGAGACATCGTCCAGAGTAATGACCATCTCTCAAATTAGAAGATGAAAGCTATTGGTGTCGTGATGCCACCTCTCGACAAAGGCAGGAAAGAGGTCTCTTCCGCTTGGGCCTCTTCTAGTTGCACATCCTTTGCTTGTTGCTTCTGTAATCTTCGATGTTCATGCTGAGCACGGTGACCGCATGTAGAAGCAGTTGGTCTAACACGACGATCATCATCGTTCAAAGTCCCCTCGTCGAGTATAACACGACCTGCTCTATCAGTAAACATTATGCACACCATTTTTGCATAATCAAATCATAATCATTATCAAAACAACATAACAATATAACCATTTATGCAAGTCCATAAACCTAACCTATGTGAACTCTATAAAGCCTACGTGAAATCCCTAAATTAACTCCTACATGACCTCTATAAAGCCTATGTAAACTCCCTAAACTAACCCCTATGTGATCTAAGTTCACAAACATGAACTCCTTAAACCTACGTCATTTATGTTCATGTACGTCAACTACCTAATCCTACCATGAGTTCATGGACGTGAACTCCCTAACCCTACGTGATATGAGTTCATGGACGCGAACTCCATAAATCTACGTAATTTAAGACCACGTGCGTCAACTAGCTAATCATATGTGATCTAAGTTCACGGACGTGAACTCCAAAACTAAACCCTACATCAACTAAGATCACGTACGTGAACTCAATGTTATCAAACCCATAAAACATGAACACCAACACTAGGGATAAACATTCAAAAACAACCATTGATAAACATTCAAAAACAACAATACCATTGATAAACAATCAATAACGGAAAACACGAACACCATTGATAAATATTCAACACCATTGTTAAGGATTTGCTTACTTATTGATGATTGAAGCGATGAAGGTGTTAAAGATGATGTAGATATTGAAGATGATTGAAGAGTATTGAAAATGATTGAAGAATGTTGAAGATGATTGAAGAAAAAGTGTGAAGATGATTGAATATTAGGTTAATGAAGATGAAGATGATAAAGAAAGAAATGATGGAGTTAATTGAATAAAGAGGAAAATATATTTTGGGTATTTTGAATTTAAAAAAAAAAATTGAGAGATGTAGGAAGTAAAAGTAATTGTTAATTTCATATGAAGAAGCATTAATGTATTAGCTCATAGATTAGTAGGCTTTGCTTTGCAAGCTGGTAGTAAATGTTGGTTGAGATATGCTTTTTCCTTGGACAATTGTTTACCCTGTAACGTTGCTTTTGGTTGTTGAATGAATTAATGCACTTTTACAAATAAAATATATATAGATAAATAGATAATATAGATTGAGATAGATGGATAATATAGATTGTATATAGTACACATAGATTTTTTTTTTAAAATATGTAATATTTGCTTTTTAATTAATGCATTATGTCTAAACTTTTTAATTAATGCGTTGTGTTTGAAATTAATGTGTTGCCATATAAGTCTTATGTGTTAGAATATTAGTAACTTTTTAACGTAGCGTATTGGACGTAAAATTCTTTTTTAATTATATATAGTATAGATAAAGAAAATTAATTTATTTTGAAATATGTATACATTTGTATATTTAATCAAAGTGTTTGTCTTAATTAATCTGACGGGTGTCTCGTATCATTATTAGTAATTCTTTACTGAAAAACATTAAATGTAAGATAATTTGTAATATATAAATAGATAGATAATATACTGTATATAATATATATATATAGAGAGAGAGATTGAGTTATTTTGAAATATGTAAATATTTGTTTTTTAATTAATGAGATATGTCTGAAATTAATGTGTTATTATAGAGGTGCACATGGCAGATTAATGTGTTGTTGTAAAGCGTTCAATATAAAATCATCTCTAATTATATATAGATAAAAATATATTTATTATTGATTTTCAATCACTAATGTTTTTCATCAATTAACTATTTTGGAATTAAATTTAAGATGATTTTCCTACTGAAAAATAGCTCAAAACTAAAAAATATGATTATATTAAATATCCTCTTCAATCATTATTATAAACAAAAACTAATTACTTTTTTGATTATTAAGAAAATTAATTGAGTATAATTATTTTTTTAGATTTAGTATTAAAATTAGTCAATTTTTGGCTCTGACAAATATTTAATATATGTGCTTTGAATAACTATTAAGAAAATATAGTTCACAATATAAATATTAGACTTAATTGTAATTTTGTTCCTTTATTTTAGTCTCTTATTTTGTTTCTCTTTAGTTTTGGTTCTCAAATAAAATTTTGATCTAAAATTTAATAAAAATATATTTTTTAAAGCCGTACTACACCATTTATGATAATAGATTTCACGTATAATTATTACAAATGAGATATTGAGAGATTGTGTAAGTTAAATAATACAAAAAAAAAAGAAATTTTATCTATTGTTGGACCAAAATTCTGTTTAGAGATTAAAACTAAAGAGACAAAATAAAAAAAACTATTTTCGCGATTCAGCTAAAATAGGAAGACTAAAACTATAATATACGTTCAGTTAATTATTATAGGCTATATGTTATGAAATGACATTAACTCATTCTCTAAAATACTTTTACCACGTTAAATTAGATTAATATGTAAATCTTTAACCTATTTGAAGATTTTTAAATAATTAAACAAAAAAATTGTAACTATATCTAGAACTAACATATATCTTACCTTAAGGATATCTAATAAATAATTAAAAAAGAAAATAAAACATAAGTTTACATAGAAAAATTATTTTATTTTAAATGTTTGAATGAACAATTTTCAAAATATATTTTTATTTTTAGTATTTTTTATAAATTTTTCAAAGACACTCGTTAACATGTATTCCATTACAATATTGTTTGTTAAATATAACTTGACAATTTAATTAAAAATATAATTAAATAAGTTTTTAT
>JBBPBS010000749.1:2970173-2983111 GCA_037974835.1 Cicer judaicum
AATAACTTCCCTATAAAAATTTAGAATGTTTAATAAATGACAAATTCAATATGAAAATTTTAAAATTTATATTTAGCATATCGTTTGTTTTAAACACGGTTGAAAAAGATTATTCAAAAATAAAAAAAAATACACTGTATATGAAAACAAAACAATAATAATATTTTATAAAAACTAAAAATATATTTAACTATTAAAAATATAAATATATTATTAATTCATTAACTAATTATATTTTGAGACCATAAAAAATATACATCATGATTTTACATCCTCAATAATCACGTTATATACTACTCCAAATCGTTCAATTTCATTCCAATTTAAAGATATGACATAAAATAATAGATATTTACTATTAAAGGATAATAAAAAATTATTTTACATAAAAATTATATATCCATTAAACTCATAATTTAAAAAAAAAAAAATAGGAAGCAATTTAAAAATCCAAAATAATCTAGTTACCTACATATAATTAATTAAACCTATATTATTTTATAGAGTGGATCCAATTTGGAAGTTAACCTTTTCAAGAAATCTCTCTCTCTCTCTCTCTCTAGTTTCAGCTCTGACTTGGTAATGGATTCATGAAATCTTCAATGGCTTCTGAGAAGATTTTGTGGGTTATTTCATTTTTTGCTGCAATTTTGCTTCTCTCCCAAGTTCCCTCAGTTTTAGCTGGTGACATAGTTCACGATGATTCAACTCCAAAGAAGCCCGGTTGCGAGAATCAGTTTGTTTTGGTAACACTCTTCACAAAGTTTGTAACTTTTTCGATTTTAACTTCTGGGTTTTGTTTTTTTGTTTTTCCTTTCCTAGGTAGTTTCAAACATGTTCATGAAGCTTCACAATCTTAGTGTTTGTTTGTTTGTTTATCTAGCTTGTTTAATTAGAGATATGCATTTGATTTGGGATTATATTTTAGTTTAGTTTAGTTCTTCATTAATTAATATGTCTCAATTTCAAAGTGTGTTTGATTTTGAAGGTGACAATTATAGGAATTGAATTTGTATTATGTGAGATGTTAGGTTACTTTTGGACAAAATTTGACTTCAACCCTCAGTTTCATTAGAAGTGAGAATTAGTAGTTATTGATTTAGATTGAAAACTATAGGAATTGATTTTGGATTGAAGTTAGTTTAGTTCCTTATTTATCGATATGTACCAATTTCAGAGTGTGTTTGATTTAAGGTGAAAACTATAGGAATTGATTTTGTATCATGTTGGATTGAGATGTTAGGTTATTTTGGACTAAATTTTACTCCAACCTTTAATTTCATTTGAAATGGAAATTAGTAGTTATTGCTTTAGATTGAAAAAATTTCACTAATTTGTATATTCAAACATAAGTCATTTTAATTGAAGTTAAATTTTAACCAAATTGTTTTTAAGGCCTAGCTCAACTGGTAATGCTAACATTGTTATTATTAATTATTAACATCATCATCGACAATAACAGGTCAAAGTGCAAACATGGGTTAATGGTTTAGAGGATGCTGAATTTGTTGGCGTAGGTGCTAGATTTGGTAGAACAATTGTGTCTAAAGAGAAGAATGCTCGGCATACACCCCTTATTCTTTCAGATCCACGAGATTGTTGCAGCCCTCCCATGAATAAGGTTCTTTCTTTCTTCATGTATGAGAGTGTTGTGTTGTTCTGTACTTTGATTCGGTCGCAATATGGCAGAGTACTTAACGCTACTAGTATAACTGTGTTATTTAATTAAACTAGATTGCGGGAGATGTCATCATGGTGGATCGAGGTAACTGCACATTCACAAAGAAGGCGAATTCTGCACAAAATGCTAATGCTTCAGCTATCCTCATCATAAATAACCAGAAAGGTAAAAGAAAGTTCCGAGTAAACCTTATTTTTGTCCCCAACCGAGTGATATCAATCCCAGATTGCAAGAAATAGTAGTTTGTTCAAATTCCGCCACGCAACACTGCTACAGTGCTGCTCTGGCTGATATTCGACAACACTTAATACTAAATAGCTTATAATGAAATAATAGCAATTAGTTTAAATTCTGCTATGCAATAGCGCCACTATTGTCTCTATTTAACAACAATGCTACTCAACCTTGACAACCTTTGTGTATGTTGTCATATTGTCCCTGTACTAAAGAAGCACAAATAGAAGGGCTTGACCTACTTTTCTGTTTGTCACCTTAGTCCATGGTGGACGACTAACGCAATCCACAGAAACATTGGTTGATGACTATCGTGATCGATATAAGACTATTTTGAGAACTTTTATTTGTGTTTCTTTAGTATTTTGACTAATATGACTATGCATGCCAAGTTGAAAATGAAAGCTTACTCCTCTTTTGGTTCTTTTTCTTTTGCAGGTAGGTTTTTTTTTCTTCTGGTTTTGGGAGATATATGAGATATCTAATATGTGCATGTTTATTTTTCTTTTCATGCCCAATTTTGTTTTTGTTGTTCACAGAGCTTTACAAGATGGTTTGTGATCCTGATGAAACTGATTATAACATACACATACCTGCTGTTATGCTCCCACTAGACGCAGGCACAAAGCTAGAAAAAATGTTGATGAGTACTTCATCTGGTAAGCTTCCTTTATAATTTAATGTCTCTTGAGCATGTTTTGTGGATATGCTGTAGTTTCTATTTGGAGCCCGTTTGTTATAAATTAATTCATGAAAAATTCACTTTTGAAGATTTAGTGTCTGTTTGTTGAGAAAAAAGAAAATCCTAAAAAAATGAGAAATCTGATTGAATTCTGAAGCTGTTCTCGTTAGATTTTGAAAAAAAGTTGATGCAGTAGATGGCGGAGATTGTTGGAGTAAAAACACAAAGATGTTGCTATGTACAATATCTCTGCTTTTCTTAAAAATCTTCAGAAATAAAATATCTAAATTATTGAATACCATTTTTTTTTTAAATCTATAACAAACAGGCCCTTAATATGGTTAGGTAAGTGATTGTCACAAACAACATCACGACTACTCTCTAAAACACTTTTCCATTTTGCAGTGTCGGTGCAGTTATACTCACCACGTCGACCAACTGTTGACATAGCAGAAGTGTTTCTTTGGCTGATGGCGGTTCTTACCGTATTTTGTGCATCATGCTGGTCAGCGTGGAGGGCTCGAGAAGCAGCTGTGGAACAGGATAAGCTGTTAAAGGTCAGTTTTTCTAATTCTTATAGTATTTCCTTAAGCTGGAGTTGCATTTGTTGTCGACCCTACTACTTACATTCAAATCTTGTTTTTATAGGATGCTTCTGCTGAAATCCCAAACACTAAGGATGCTGGCGTTAGTGGAATTGTAAATATGAATGCAAAAGCTGCAGTTCTTTTTGTTGTAGTTGCTTCGTGCTTCCTGTTTATGCTTTACAAATTGATGTCCTCGTGGTTCATTGAGGTTTTGGTTGTTCTCTTCTGTATTGGCGGGATCGAGGTATTGACTGTCATTACACTAGTCTAAAATTTTAAATGTATGCATCCATTTAAAATCCTATTCGAACATTATGTTTTTGGAGAAGAAGGCGATAGATTAACATCTATCACATTGCTCGTGTGCGCTTTTATGAAAATTCTTAGTTTCTGTCATCAAATAAAATTCTGTTAATTTCTTACCTTATGTATATTCGGCCAAGCCATCTCTATCCATGTGTTTTCATGTATCTGCAGGGGTTGCAAACTTGCTTGGTTGCACTTCTGTCAAGGTCTGGTATATCATCTTTAATAGATATATCTATTACTATCCTGAAGTTATGAAATTTTTGTCTTCGCATGTATTGCTTTCGAAACAATTCCTGTTTGATTATTTGAAAAACTGAGACTGGATCTTGTGGAAAGATGACATGCAAGGTTTATGAAAATAATAGAAAAATTCCTTTGTTTGGGTCACCGGCTTCATTACATGATTAGTTTGAAGCCTTAGGCTTACATTTGTATGTAAGTACATATTACATTAATGATGTCAAATCTTAGTGTAGAAATTCTCAAATGCAGTCATTCAAGGCTTAGTATTGTTAAATAGCGGCTACAGCGTAGTGGAATTTGAACATATTGTTATTGTTCCATGATACATCATAAACTATTTTGTACAAAATGTTGTTAAATAGCGGATATAGCACTATAGCATAGTAGAATTTGAACAAACTGCTATCTTTTGTGATCTACAATTGACAACACTGGTAAGGCTGATATTGGCTGCATAATTAGATGTTATTCTTGATGTAGATAAATTGCTAAACTAGTAACTGTGACCGTCTAATTTGTGCTGCTTTTGAACATAATCTTTGGCACATGTGTGTATCTGAGAACTTGTTAGTGGTATTTTTGAAAGATTGGGAATGATATGTTCTAGAATGTTTGAGTTTTCACACATGCATCCTTTTATTTCCTTTTAAATGTAAGTTTTCAATGTCATCCATGATGTTAGGTTTGTTCCACATGTAGAAGAAACTAATTTTGTTTTTCTGTGCAGGTGGTTCAAGAACGCTGATGAATCATATGTTAAATTACCTTTCGTAGGAGCTGTCTCATACCTGACTTTGGCTGTTACTCCGTTCTGTATAACATTTGCCGTTTTTTGGGCACTTTATCGTGACAAATCATTTGCCTGGATTGGTCAAGATATACTTGTAAGGATAAATTTTTCTCATCAGTCTTTAATGTTTTTTTGTCTCCTCTTCATACTTATCATATAGACATTATAGGTCTAAAAGAAAGTTCTTTTTTTCCTTTATTTATTTTAACTTTTCTTCTCAGAACCTTTTTTCCTGAATGTACTATTTCATAATATTTATTTTCACAATTGTACTAGGGATAATAAACTTCTCAATAAACACACATACAATGTTTTTTATATTGTTTTTATACTTATAAAGACAACGGCTCAATGAGTGTCTATTTAATGTGGGTTGTTCTAACAGGGAATTGCGCTGATAATTACAGTTCTGCAGATTGTACATGTGCCTAATCTCAAGGTATTTATTTAAACTTATTCAAGCATATTGATAATTATTCAAGCTTATTTAAGATTATTCAAGCATTTTGATAATTACTGTTTTGACAATTATTTGTATACATCTCTTGTATAGAATAACTGAACTAGCGAAATGTTCAACTTGTATGTTGCATTGCTTCTACTTTTTGCTCTTGTTTATGTCCGAAAATACTCATATCTGCAATTTGTCACGCCAGTCTCAGTTATGCTGTATAATGTACTTTTTTGAAAAAATAAGATGGATTTAATTTGTATACACTGACAGTGTAAAGGTCTTTTACACTGTCAGTCAATCTCAGCCATCAGATCACTAGAAATCTTTGACTTTTACCGTAACTACATAAAAAGTCACAACTATGAATGGTTGTGATATGCTGACACTGTCAATGCATAGTAATTAAACTCAAATAAGATACTCATTATTATGTTTTGATTATTTTACGAAATAGGTTGGTACAGTTCTTCTTAGTTGTTCCCTCATTTATGACTTATTTTGGGTGTTCGCCTCGAAGAAGTTTTTCAACGAAAGTGTGATGATTGTGGTTAGTATTACACTTTCATTCTAAATCCGAGACAATCATTAACATCCTATGTAATTACTAATTTTAATTTTGCCGACATTACTCGCTATAGGTAGCACGAGGTGATAGAAGTGGAGAAGATGGTATTCCAATGTTACTAAAGTTTCCCCGCATTTTTGATCCATGGGGTGGTTACAGTATTATAGGTTTTGGGGACATTCTTTTACCAGGAATGCTGGTGGCATTCTCACTCAGGTTTTGTCTACTCTCACTTTTTCTGATCTATCCCTTGCACGACTTAAGTATTATCTCCTCGGACTCGGTATTCGACTTTTGTAACAATAGTGCTCAAATTTTATAAATTGGAATTTTGCTTTGAGAATATTGGCCTGAGAAAGGTAGGAGAGAGTTAAGGAATTGAGTTTGACATGTTTCAATGTTCTCTATCAGAATTGATTCTAACTCGAAGCTAAAATTTAGAGTTTTTGTCTTTACTATTAATTTTTTGTCAGAAAAATTTATTGTTCAACCTACTTTTGCATTGAATATTTTTAAACATAAATTACCATACATTCAATTTACTGTAAGACAAAATCAATTCATTCAAAATCATTTTTTTTACCGCATTACCAAACATACATTAAATAAGTTATTGTAAATCACCATTCTATTAGCAAATGGAAGATCAAAGCTTTTCTGATCAATGGTGCATTGTTTTAGGTATGATTGGCTGGCAAAGAAGAGCCTTGTAAGTGGATACTTTTTGTGGGCAATGTTTGCATATGGCTTTGGTGAGAATCAACTTATTGACTCAATAGTTGTGTCTTTTTCTTCTTTCAAACAAACGATATTGTTGCATGATGATTGATTGATCAAGTACATACATATATATGATATATGACTTGACATTTTCCTAATTTTTGTAGGACTTTTTGTCACATATGTCGCGCTAAACTTGATGGACGGGCACGGACAACCGGCACTACTATACATTGTTCCATTTACTCTTGGTAGTTTTTATGAAAAATTATCATTATTTTATAATCAATTTATATTTTTTCTCTCAACAATAAATAGTGAACGGTATTATTGACAAAACAATAGTTAATGATAGAAAACGACAAATAAATAGAAATCATTTTATTTTTATATTAACAACGGTTAAAAAGGAACAGAGAAGAGTATTTTGATGATAGTTGTGTGCTCATGGTTTCATGCATCAATGTAGGAACCTTTCTGGCGTTGGGGCGAAAGCGAGGAGAACTGAAAGTTTTGTGGACAATTGGAGAACCACAAAGATTCTGTCCACATATCAGACTCCATAACAGTGGAGAATTAAGTCCTAAATGATATTGTAACTTCCACTTATTTTGATGTATTATGTGTAATGTAAATACATGGTTGATCTTTTGGAAAATTGGGACCAAAACCAATTTCAAAGGCTCAGAACCAGAGTTTTATGTATGAGTTTCATCTAAAAGGGGTCATACATTTGTAGAAATTGTATTAGATTCAGTATATAGTCTCTTTAGAAAGTTCTATATTTTAGAAATCTCTAATTACTTACTGTCATAATACAACAATTATTATTAAATCAGTGTTTCTTGTTTGTGGATGCATCATATGGAGTTTTTTTGCCTGCAATTGTATAATTAATCTATTGTGCTCTTGCATTATATATGATACAGAAGAATGTTAAACAAATGAGTTCTATAAGTGTAAATAAATTCAAATTTACACGGTTGACAAATTATCACTAATCATGTGTAGAATTTTATAAGTAATGATAATAAAAATTAAATATTATTAATAATTTAGTTGTGATTGATTGTCAGTATAATTTTATTTATCTGAAAAAGTGTGATTTTTTTATTTATCTGAAAGTATATATAAATTAAATTCTAAACAAAACTAATAATAAGGTTGATTGTTTCTATGCTAGAGCATCTTATGAAAGGTGGCATCATATCATAATCAATATTTTAGTAATTCCAATGACACAATGGTAGTTGGGTTGGGGTTTAGTATAATGGCTTAAATCTCAACAACCACGGTTTGAATTGTTGGATATTTTTCTCCAGTTGTTTTTATAAGATGCATTTTGAGTTATTTTTTGTGATAATAGATTCGTTTGTTATGAAATATATAGATAAAAAAAAAAAGTAATTTTATTATTTAATACTTCAGAGTTTATTTTTTAAAGATTTAAAAAAAAATTGTTTTGTATTTATTTGTTGCAGTAAAAATTACTTTTTTTTAATGATTGATGTAGCTTCTCATTTGAAGTTGTTTTTATATTATTTTCAGATTTAATTTTCTAAAAATAACTAAAACAAACATGCAAAATTTGAAGAGTGATTAATTTTCTTAAAAAGTGATTATTTTTTATAAAAAAAAAAGTAAGAAATGCACCTAATGATAAGAAACATAGTTTGTAAAAAAAAATTATAAGAAACATAGACTATTTTAAGTTTATTAATAGTTGTTATTTCTTTTATTACCTCATTTTACCATAAGATTTGTGTTAAATATGAACTACACATGTTTCTTGTAAGCAGGTGCATTTAATGATCAAAATGAAAATTCTTAAAAGAAAACAATAATTTTAACTATATTAAATGATCTTTGTTGATTTTTGATAATTTGGTCATTTGTCTCTTTTCATTTACTTAATTATAAAGGATTTGTTTCTTATAATCTTTTTAATCCAAAAAAGAAAAAAGGATGAGTATCTACTCTCTAATATCTAATAAACCATTTTCTATGGTGGGAATAAACATGTGGTTTCACAAGGGGGCCAAAGCCCTGTTTATGATAAACTTATTTAGTTGAATTAATTACAAAGAAAATAAATTTGAACTGAGAGTCATATTTGAAATTAAAAGTAAAATTGTCAAAACTTTGTACTTTTAAGTTTTAGCTATTTTTTTTTTACACAATGTGTATATGAAATCAAAAGTAACCTTACATTCTTCTTCTTGGCTCAATGACTTGCCATCATCTAATAAAAGTAAGAATTAAGTTCATTTTTAATGAAAAAAAAATCATGAGTTTATTTTTACTGAGAAAACATCATTTTTTTTATTCTATATCTTAGAGCTACATAATTACAACAAAATCATAACAATTCAATATTAATAGATAGATCAACCATGGAAAATAAACACAACTGTAACAACTGTAGTTTCAGATAGCAGATTTCATCACATTGTGTTTGCATCATTGTCATGGGTAACTGCATCACACATCAATTATGATTTGCTTGAAAGTCACAAGAAAAATCATTAACATGACATTGCAACAACCACAATACAAGAAAAGCAACACACGTTAGACTGCAATGAGTCTCAAAGATTCTTCCTGAATTATTTTTTTTTCTTCTCATAGGATTCAAAGTACCATCGTAGGGATCTGACTTCGGTGCACTCAGACATCCTCAAAATCCAAACATGAAATCTAAACCGTCCAATCTTGATCGTATAATCCAAATGTGTTAACTGCCACTACACTAAATCCAAATCCCTATTATAGGATGGTAGATTTCATGATTAAGGGTAGGCAAGATTTGAAAGGAAAGTGCAATAAACAACAAAGTTTGATGCAACTCGTACCCGAGTTTGATCCCTGAAGATGAAACAATTTTGTAACCTAACTTTACTTACCTTTTAGTCGAATATATTGGTCTCTTTCTTGTCATACTCCGGACAGTAACCGCAATTGCATCCATCCACCACCGCAGATTAAAAGACGCGAGTAGAAGAATATTTGCTTTGGCATAAAAAAAGTCAATGTTTATATTCCTTTTTATACAGCCTATGCTCTTGTTACATTTCTGTACAAATTACAACTCTGCAGCTAGTTGGATCCTAAGAAACAGATCCCATAACAAAACCAACAATCTCTCAGAAATGAAAAGAGACAGAAATTTATGTGGTCATAATAGTATCAAACATTTCAAAAGTTTGATCACTGTTCCAAATAGTGTATGTGTATTTAGTAATCCATCCACACTTGTAATCATAGTCATGGACTCAAAAGATGCTGTCAAGAACTATCTCCAAACAATACTCCTTCCGTTCCTTTTTAATTGTGTCGTTTTAAAATTATTTACACATATCAAGAAATTCAATAACTTTTGTTACTTTGGATAAAACTATTTGTATTTCCCTATAACACTTTTAACTATTTATCATCTCATACATATTTCTCTCTAAGCAATAAATAGTTAAGACTACTTTTGCCAAAACATTCGTTAAAAAAATACTTCGAACTTTGAAAACAACAAATGAAAAGGATAAAAAACTTCTAAAAACGACTCTTAAAAAGGAACGGCGAGAGGAAGTATTATCTAACACATTCCACCTGCAAGGTTAAATCTTTTATTCCAGCATTGTGTAATAGATGTGAAACCTGAGATTTCACCAATATCTTGTCAGTATCTGATGACACATGTAGATGCAGTGTCCCTACTACATCTGTGTTTGTGAAGCTCCATGAATGGAACTTTTGAATGCCATAAACACCCTTTATCTTCAAAACATCGACTAATGAATCTTTCACCTCATGTTCATGTGCCCTTGGAATTCTTTGGAGCAAAACTTCAGCCGAATTTCTGAGTAAAGGTATCACAGAGGATACAATTAAAATCGAAATGAAAATTGAGCAGGCTGGATCGGCAACAAGCCATCCCTTGTATTTGATTAATAGTGTAGATATAACAACACCAACACTCCCTAATGTGTCTGCAAGAACATGTAAGAATATCCCTTCCATGTTGTGATCGATATGGCGATGACTGTGCTTTTGTTGATCAGCATCAAGATGGTGATGATTATGGTGCTGATGGTCATGGTGGCTGGCATTATGATTATGATCATGGTGGTCATGGTGGCTAGCATGATGATTATGATCATGGTGGTCATGGTGGCTGGCATGATGATTATGATCATGGTGGTCATGGTGGCTGGCATGATGATTGTGATCATGGTGGCTGGCATGATGATTGTGATCATGGTGGCTGGCATGATGATTATGATCATGGTGGTCATGCTGTCGGGCAAGGTCGTGATGCTTAAAGTTTGGAGTGTTGTGATTGTCTGCAAGACACTCGGTCTTACTCTCGTGACTGTGGTGGTCATGGTGATCGGTGTGGTGATGATGGTCGTGACAGTGTGCAGCGTGTTCATGGTGATCATGCTGTCGGGCATTGTTGTGATGTCCAACATCACCAGCGCATGAATTATCTTGGCAATCACTAGAAACCGAAATGAATTCCCGACTGCTTCCATGCTTTTCGTGATGATGATCAGAGTGGTGGTTATGTAACTCCTTGTGCGAATGCGAGCATGATCCACCTGACATTCCATGAGCATGATGATGTTCCTCATGAAAGAATATCAAACCAATGACATTAACTACAAGTCCTCCAATAGAAACAACCAACAAACTATTAGTTGATATCTCTTGAGGATCCAATATCCTCTCAAAAGACTCTACAACTATCAATGCTCCCACAAGAACCAGAAAAACCGCATTTGTATATCCTGACAAAACCTCAAATCTTCCTCGGCCATAGTTATAATGGTTATTCGCAGGCAAACGAGATATATATGAAGCGTACAACCCAATTGCCAAAGCAGCACAATCGAATAACATGTGACATGCATCCGATATAAGCCCGAGACTATTACTCATAAACCCAGCAACAAACTCCACAACCATATAACCAGCATTGATCAAAAGAAAAAGCGCAATTTTCCTCGATTTTCTCTCGCTCAAAATATGTCTAATTGGCTTCATAACTATGTCACTTAACAACTGCGACAAAGACTCATCACCAAACCCTAAATCATGAGAATCAAAAGGATCTAAATCTCTAACAGCCACATATAGCAACAAACCACAAATCAACAAACCCCAAAGTGATATATTAGGATAATAGAAAAGTTCCAATATCAAGGTACACGTAAAAATCATCAAAAATTCTCTCTTAGAGTCTTTGAAACTCACCAAATCATCAACACCACCAAAATAATTCTCACTCAAAAGAACACCGAAGACAACCGTATTCGCCAAAGGCCAAACCATATTACCAAATGAAACACTATCTTCACCACCTTCATAAACAAAAAAACTAATCACAGCAGAAACACAAAGCACAATTGTAGTGAAAAATAGCGTAATCAACCGAACACGTTTCTGACCCAATTGCTTCAAACTCTCATAATTTTCAAAAGAAACACATTGTTCATAACAAGCAAGAAATCCAGACATAAATGGCATCAACAATTGCCAAACCCTAACACAATTTCCGTCATTTTTTCCACCAAAAGGAAAACACTCAATTCTATCCCAACCAAAAGACAACATAAACAAACCCGAAAACAACGAAACAAAACCTCGAATCTCACCCCAACCATTTCTCCGATTTCTTCGGAACCACCGAGCCGTCACGGTTCCCATAAACTCGGCTATAATCATCGCGGCAGTACCGCAATATCTAAGAGCTTGAAACCGTAAGAGAAACACAAAAGCCAAAAGAATCGATTTTGATATAAGAATTCTCTGCTGAGACTGTGTGACTGAGGAAACATTGAAAATTGGTTGCTGTTTGGGTTTGTGAAAAAAAGTGTTTTTTGAGGAAGAAAATGAAAAGGAAAAGAAAGAGAAAAATAGGGTAAGGAAAAAGGAGAGAAGGGAAACGAGGAAGGAGAAAGGGAAGAGAGAAAAAGAAGGGGAAGAGGAACGAAGGAAAGGGAAAAGGGAATAGAGAGAACGAAGGGAGAATAGAAAGAGGAAGATGAATGAAATTGATTTTGAATTTGAATTTGAATTTGATTTAGATTTAGATTTAGATTTGGAATTGAAAGAGAATGGAGAAGAAAGAAGGTTAGGGTTTTTTTTGAATTTGGAAGGGGTTGGTGTTGGAGTTAGTGATGATGATGATGAATAGGGGAATGTTGAATTAGGAGTGTAGGGTTTTGAAGTGGTGGTTGTTGTGGTGGTTCGCGGTGGTACGGAGAGGCGGTGCGGCCGGTGTTGGTGGTGGTGGTGAAAATCGGACATTGTGAAAATAAGAGTGAAGAATGTGCTTGTTCAGAAATTCAGTTTAGTTTCAGACATAAAGAAATTTCAGTTGAATGAAACTGGTAAATGTAATGAAATTTCAGTTGATTTTTTTGTGTTTGAAAATGATTAAGTGGAAAATTAGTACACAAACACTGATTTTGTTTTTTGGTGTATTCTAGAAGATGATTTTGTCAATGAGTAATTTTCATTAGTTAACTAGTAATTCCTCTTTTATAAAAAAAAAAAAAAATCTTCTTAATTACTCGTTTTGTGTTTGAGTTCTTTTTTAATTTTAATATGGTATTTTAAATACTATTGATTTTATTTTGGTATATTAAATTATAAATATTAGATGTTTTAATTT
>JBBPBS010000749.1:2983451-3001303 GCA_037974835.1 Cicer judaicum
AGAAATCAAAATGAAATGAATAAATGTTAGTGGAATTTAATTTTTTTTAATAAACTAGTATTCTTTCGATCTCATATTAATTGTTTCATGTATATAACTTATTTTTTTAATTTTAAAGAGTTTAACGCTAAAATTGACATAAATTGTGTGTGTATTTATTTTTGAGGTGACTAAAATTGATTTTATATAAAAAGAAAAAGTTTAGTTATAATGTAAAATAATTTATATTTAAATATATTCAAGTAAAGATAAATTGAACAATAAATTTCAGTAAAAAATGATTTTGAGACTCAAAAATTATAAATTATAACTTCAAAATAAAATATTAATATAAAGTCAAAATCAATTTTATTTGATAACACAAAAATAAATTAATATCAATTTTACATAGCTAAAATTGATTTTGGTTTCTACAAAAGTAGAACCAAACATGCATTAAATATAGATTAAGAGGGGTGATTCAATTTTGAATAAACACCTCAACATGTTAAATGTTCTTATTTTGTCTTAAAAAAAACGTTGTTACAACTATTATATATATATGCATCACATTATTATTTTACCAGACCAAACTGATTACATTTTATTTATAATAAGATCATGGATGAAGGGTGGATAAAATTAAAAAATTAGGGGACTAACAAACAAACGAGATAAATTTTGCTAAAGCCTGAGGCACTCTATTAATTTATTATTTAAATACAATTTAGCACTTGTTATTTTATTAGATCATTCTTGACGCCTACTAAGAATATCATCAAACTCAATGCAATTATTAATTATGTTCATTTAATCTTTCCACAACCATGGCACAATCAATTTCAACAACAATCTTTAATTTCATGTCTCCAATACGTGTAAGCTTGATTGAAATGTCCTTTTGAGTTTGACAGATATATGAAATGTCCTCACATTATTTATTTATTTTTAAAATAAATTGAAGCAGATAAAATTTGTTATTAATAAAAAATGACATTAATAGTTAATTTATAATTGTCCTCAAGAAAATTCAAACTCAGTACATTATTTATCTATCTATCTTATAATCAATGAAATAATAATAATTTTTTTATTAATATCCATTTATTTATTGTATAGCTATTCATCAAACTACTATTGATAAATGTATTTTAGTAAATAAAACTTATTTTATTATTAAAATTAATACAATTAATTATTTTCTTAATAATTATTACAGTCAAAATAATATACTTATAATGAAACAAATAAAAAGTTACCGTCTAATTAAAAATATGTTAGTGAATCTAAAATCTTAATCATCAAATTAATGATTAAAATTGATTATAATATATATACATAGAATCGTATGATATTATGACATCAGAAAATCTAAATTCACGACAAAAGTACATATATTTTGAAAATAAAACTTTTAATTCATTGCTATTTTGTCATTCTCAAACCCAGGAAGCATGGTTACGGGGTAGGTTGGAGCGGATTTTGATTCCTCCATCTCTGCATTCGATTAATCAAGGAAAGTCCACATCCACCTCTATTTTTTAGCATATGTGAAATTTAAATTTCATCTGCTTGCAACGGAGTTCGAATTTCTCCATCCACATCTGCACTCATTCATATATATAAAATTATAAATTTAAAATCATATATATTATAATTCTATGGAGATGAGATTATAATTTTTAATATTTAAAAAATATTTAATTTATTCATTACGTACATGTATATAATTTTCCTTTTAGGTTATGTTTTTCTATTTTGAGTCACGGTTTAAATCTCATAAAGTGTGTGGTCCATAATTGAATAATATTCATTTTCAGTCTATAAAGTTTCTATTTTTTTACTAGGAGTTTCTCAAAAGATGAGGTTAAAGTTGCACCGTGGGATTGTGACAACTTCAAAACCCAAGACATGGATGTCATCAACTTCAATTTTGTGAAAGAATTTTGGGGATATTAAAGTAGACTTCATGAAGTTCTTCCATGAATTTCATTCAAATGGTAGATTGGTCAACAACTCCAAATGTATTTTTATTGCTTTAATCTCAAAGAATGATAGTCCGCAAAAGTGGCAGATTTTAGAGTAATTTGATTAGTCGATTTCATGTATAAAGTTTTGTCAAGGTTCTTACAAACAAGTTTGAGACATGTTATTGGTAAGGTAATAGCCAAAACTCAATATGCATTTATATCAAATTATCATATTTTGGATAGTATTTTAACTGTGAATGAGATGGTGGATAGTGCTAAGAGAAGGAAAAATGAGTTGTTATTATTCAAAGTGAACTTTGAGAAGGCCTATGATTATGGGGATTGGGACTATTTGGATTTTGTAAGGTCCAAAATGAACTTGGAAAATGTGTGGAGGGGTTGGATAATGGAATGTTTGAATACTGTTACTACTTTTGTGTTAGTTAATGGAAGTCATACCGGTGAATATTCGATTGGATTGTGGCCTAAGACAAGGGGACCTTTGATATGAACTTCATTTAAATTGGTCATGTGCAAAGGTTTTTAGGTTGGTAATATAGAAGGTTTGTAGAATATCTTATTTGTAGTTTGCTGATAACAATGTATTGTTTTGTGAAAAGTGTTAGAAGAATATAAGAGGCATGAAATCAATTTTATTATTGTTTGAGTTGGTGTTTGGGCTCAAAGTTAACTTTCACAAAAGGTTACTAGTTGGTATTAATGTGAATTCTTCATGGATGGAAGAGGCATCAAGTTTACTCAATTGAAAGTCGAGGCTTCTTCCTCTTAAATATTTGGGGTTGTCAATATAAAGGAATATGAAAATGATGTCTTTCTGAAATTTGTAATTGATAGAATCCAAGTAAATTAATAGGGTGTAAGAGTTGTATCCTTTCAATAAGAGCACATCTCATTCTTCTCAAAGTCGTTATATAATCATTATCAATATATTATTTTTCCTTTCTCAATGCTCTAACAAGTATCATTTCTAAAATTGAGTCTTTGTATGATTCTTTTCTTTGGGGGTAGGAGTGAGGGTTCTCATAACATCTATTGGATTAAGTGGAAAAAGGTGTGTCAACCAAGAAAGACTGGAGGGTTGGGCGTTTACAATTTGTGTCTTTTTAATATTGCTTTATTAGAAAAATGATGTTGGAAGTTTATACATCATAAGGGTAGTTTGTGGTTTAATGTTTTATCTTTTAAATACAGTTGTGTTAATGGTGACTTGGGGGAAGGGGAGGTTAATATTCTATTGGTGGAGATATATTAGATCAATTAGTAGCTGGGATGGTTGAGGTCATACTAATTGGTTTAAAAGTAATCTTTCAAAGTTAATGAGAGATGGTAAGAATATGTTATTTTGAAAGGATCATTGGATAGATGGGGTAGTGTTATGTGATAAATTTAGTAGGTTGTCTAATTTATTTTTGGATAAGAATGTGACTGTGGACAGTAATAGGTCGAGAAATTTCCACTTGTAGGTGCAATAAAATAGTATATATATTTTGATCAAAGAAAAATATTATTAACTCTTACAAAATACATAACTATAATGACTAAGCAAACTCAAAATGTATAAGTGTTTCTACAAATTATAATTTTCTTTTACGATATTTCATATTCTGAAAATGTTCAATGATTGTTTATTGTCAACACAATCAAAAATGTCACTCTCTATATAAGTAACTAACAAAGTATTTAACCATTCATCATTCAGACGATTGTGCATTTCATTTTTCACAAAATTCATCGCAGAGAAAGATATAGTTGCAGTTAACGCAACCAAAATCTAATTGAATATATAATTGGATACACAATACACTTTCTAATTTTTACTAACATTTAAAAAATATCATAGATCCATATAACTTTGAAATTGATCATCAAATCAAATGTCTATGATAATATAACAACAAATAAAAAATATATTTCTATAAATTTACCATTGTTGAAGAGAAATAAACGACAAAAATTAAATTGATTATGTAAAAAAAATATAACCTTTAAATATTGGTTGTGAGTTGTGACTTTAGAAAGAATGAATTTTAATAGACAAAACTTAGTTGATGGTGAAGTAATAGTAAGAGCAAGAGAAAAAAAGAATGGTTGATGATTGTGTTATTGTAGAAACATAAGAACAAGGAAAGAAGAGTAAAGTTTGAGGGATAGTGTGTGGTTGGAGAATGATAGGAATGTGAATAATTTTTTGATATTTTATAATTTTTAAAAATAAAGACAATTATTCATTTAAAAAAAATATCTTATCTCTTTATTAATAAATAAAAATTAGCACATATTTTAAGAAATAGAAATACAACATATTTAAAAAAACATACTGCCTTAGAGCTCTAAAACACTAATTGTTTTAAAACAAAATACAAATATTAAAACCATCACAAAGTTTTAGATGGGAGGAAATATCAGAGTGAAATGATAGGTTGTCATCTTCAACTTTAAATTTAATGCTTCATATTTTTCTTTGAAACTAATGTACAAATGTTTTCATCCTTACGTCACTTATGGGTGGAGGTATTTACAGTGTGATTTGAATCAAAAATAAATTAGTTGATTTGAACTAATATAAATTAACACGATTTAAATTAAATAGATTTTCAGTTGATTTAAATTATAATTTATAATATATTATTTTAATAATAATAATAGTATTATAAATTATATTAATATATTAAATTTAAAACAAAATATTATATATAATATATTAAAAGTTAATATTACGAGATAATATAGATTAATTATGTTTTAATTAAATAAAATAGTAATTAAAATACATCAACTTAAACAAATAAATATTATAAAATTAATGAAAATTAACAAATAATAAAAAAATAAATATTAAAATTTATAGATGCGGTTTGATTATTTTTAAAAATAAATTTGAAATCCAATCGAATCCAAGCAGTTTTCATAAAAAAAAATCTAAATTCATCTAATAATATTTAGTTTTGTGCAATTTTTTATTTATTTTTGAATCGATTTAGATTTGTTGAATATGAACACCCCTATTTTTAGATTCAGTGTTGATTTTAAATTTAACTCTTAAATGCTCAATTTTCTTAACCTTTTTATATAATGAAAAAGTGTAAACTATTTATAAAAAATAAAAAAATAAAAAAACTTTGTGTCTATGTTTTTCTAAGGAAGCTATTTATTTTTTAGAAATAAAGAAGATACAAACTCGTGAGTCTAAAGAACAAGTTTTGTATAAGACGGTGTCCAAAAATTCAGCGGTAAATTCAGCACACTCTCGCGTAACAAAATATTTAAACTCAATTATATAAAAAATAATTGTCTAACGTCGTTTGATTCCAATGAAGTTTTTAAAACTTGAATTTAAATATAAACAAATATCAATTAATTATCTGTATTTATATTATTTTTTCAAAATATTTTTAAATTATGTTATTAATGTTGATAACCATTATAATTAAAGATAAATAAATAAATGAATTTTCTTTTAACATAAAATCAAGAAAGTTAAATGCATTTATCTATCCTACATAATAAGTGGTGAAAGTTTGTATTTTTGCTTATAATTTATAAATAATTCGAGAAAAAGCATAATTTCAAGCGCAATGACATTTAGTAAGTCAATTTTTTTTTTGACAAATATAGTAAGTCAATATTAGTGGCTGCCTAATAGTACATATATATTAGCATTTTTAAAAAGTATCTTAGTTTTATATTAAAAATATTTTACAAACTCAGTTAAACAAAAGATCAACTCAATTTAACATCTATGTATGTTAGCATTTGAATGATCAAAAAGAAGAAGAAAAAAAATCAATTCAATTTAATATATGTCAGTCACAATTTACATGTACAATATTCATATGCCTCAAACATTGACATTGTATTTTGTAACTTTCTTTATACATAATTAACATTATTAAAAGAAATGGACAGAGAAAATTTCCAATGGTCTAAATGATTTGTTATATAATGGAGTTATTTGATTTCACTTTGGAACTTTTTGTCTTTAAGAGTTAGTTTTTGGAGGACTTGTTAGAGGGTTAAATCTATATTTTAATATATATTTGATATTTTAAAAAATTAAAAAATAATATAATATTTATATACTTATTTATTCTCTAAATTTTTTAATTTTATTAAAATATTAAATATATATTAAAATAAATATTTTTATAGACTTATTAATCTAAAATATTTTCCTCCAAGATCTAACTCACAGACAAACCTTAAGTAATATTTTCCTTTTATTACCACTTTTAGCCAATAAGGTCCCTTTGGCATGGTTTTCCAATTATTGAGGATTTTTGTCGAAGTTTATGAAAGTGTATATCTAGATCAAAGATCACCAATGAGGAGAACCATGACTGTATTTTCAGTTAATGTCCAAGTTCCTGTGTAAAAATAGAAGAGGGTTATTGTGTAAGTAAAAAAAAAATATTTAAAAAAAAAATATTTGATATAAATTTTAATGCATCTATTTTTTAAATAATTTTTTTTTGTTTATATTGCATTTTAGAAAAGATATTCTTCAAGAAAACAAAGTTGGAAGCAAATTGTATAGATTTGATTCAACTTACCAGCATGCAGGTCTGCTTTGTCAAAAGGGACCCCATTTCTTGAGCACATTGATATTGCTTGCCATATAATCTTTGAATTTCTTCATTCACCAAGTTCATCATCTTCATATAAAATGTTGAGACAAAAATGAGACTTGTATATAAATATAATTTAGTTTTTGAATTAGATAGCTATTAACACCGACACATTAGATTGAAAATAGGTGTGGTCGGTGTCTCTGGTAAAATATAGTTACATTTAACTACTTTTATTTTTATAAATTATTATTGGTGTCAATGTGTGTTTGTGTCAGTATCATGTCTATATATATGACAATGCTTCATAGTTGGGAGTTTCGAAAAAAGACCAACGATTGCAAAATAAAGGTTTTGATGTCTCATATTGAAATTCAACACATGTCAGTGTATTAGTGACACCGACATGTAGTTACATTTAATTACTTTAGTTTTTTCAAATTATTATAAACGTCTATGTGTCGGTGTTAGTATCATGTATGTGTCTCTGTATCGTTACTTCAAAGTTAAATAAGGTTTAGCAATATACCTCATGCTCTTGGCGCAACGATCCATGTCTATTCTCCTTCAAGCTCTACAATATAATGATAGGAATATAACCATGAGTCACTAGGAATGGAAGAGAAAAATAAAGAAAAAATACTAATGGATTGTTTAGCTTGAGTAAACATGTTTTGTCTTCACTTCTAATTATAAAAATGTCACCATTCATTTTATTTTATGTATGAGTTCAAATCACTTGTTGGTTAGTTTAATTATTAAAAAAAAAGTGATTTTGATAATCAATAATTTAAAGATCTTTAAGAAACATAAAAGATATTTTCTATTTATCTGTTGTACTAAAAATCAATTTTTTTGAAAAAAAAAAATTCAGTTATAAAAAATAAGTTTTATATATAGTAGCTATTAAAACTATCTTCTCTTTGAAACCATTTTTAGATGATTTTCAGATTCTCATTTTGTTTAAAAACTATAACAAACAGATGCAAAATTTTATAAGTGATTATTCTTTTGAAAAATTAATACTTTTTAAGAAAAAAAGCTAAATTAATTTAACATTAAAGTCTAGTGGAGCTTATTATTTAGGCTAAATTATATTTGCAATCTCTTAACTTAATTTCAGATAACGTTTTAGTCATTTATATTTTTTTTTCTTGAATTTGTCATTTATTTTAATTTTAAGTGACAATTTGATATTTTAAAATGTCAATAATGTTGTCCTTTTTTTTACAAAAATTCAAAAAAATCATCAAAATTTTTAAACAAAACCCATAAAATTCATTATTATCTTCAATAAAATATAAATTTAATCAAACTCAAAACTTAAATCTTGAAATAAACTCATATTTTCATTTTTTATTTGATGTTGAAAATGAAAATATGAGTGTATTTGAATATTTGATTTATGGATTTGATAAAATTTGCATTATATTGAAGATGATTATTAATTTTATGGGTTTTGGTTGAAAATTTTGATGATTTTTTTTTAATTTTTATATAAATAGGATAATATTATTGAAATTTTAAAATATCAAATATCAAATTGTCACTTAAAATCAAAATAAAGGACCAACTCGAAAAAAAAAAAAGATAAATGACTAAAACATTACCTGAAATTAAGTTAAGGGATCACAGATATAATTAACTTATTATTTATGTCGTGTCATCTCACTCCTATAAATATAAATTTTAAAATTAGTTATATATAGTGATAAAATAGTATACTTTTATTAGATATCGGTGTAAAATTTATTTACACTTATTAGTATATGACCCGTTTAACTCTATATTTTCATAGATTTATATAGAAAACTGAAAATAAAGTGAAAACAAGACTGTTTTGTACTATTAAAAAGTGAAAATAAAATGAAAAAGTTGAGTCTAAAGAAGTCCTTAGTTGTCATAAGAATACCAAGAGAGATGAACCTTAGAAATTGACTGCTCCATTGGTTGTGATTTTGCACTTTGTTTGCCTTCAGAAGTTAGATTGAGCTACAAAGTAGGCACCAAAAATCAAAACACAAAAATAGACAAAAAGAAAGAAGAAAAAAAATAAAAAGAAGCTCCATTATGTATCTATCCAAATAAATATAAATACAATTATTTTCAACGTTTAACACATGTCAGATATCATATACTAATATGTTATTGACAATTATTATTGCATATAATTATTTTTATTTTTCATATTATTAATAGTATTTATGTGTCAGTTTTGTTGATATATATAATATTTGTTTGTGTTTGTATGTGTACTTTATAGACCGTAATCTAGTGGCTAATTACTTGATAATAAATTACAAAGAAAAAAAAATTGCAATTAGTTAATTACCTTGCTAAGTAATTCTGTTGGTGGTTCATCTAGAAATCTCTTGTCATTTGGCTCCTAAGAAAAAGAAAGAAAAAAAGAATTACAATGAAAGACACATAAACATAATAAATTAATATTAATAAATATGCTCTTAATTAATTTCAATGCTTACCAATGGAAATACTTTGATATTTCGGAAGACACTTCTTTCTCCTTTCCTTGAGAGTTTCTGAACACAACATATCTTAATCAATTACTTAATTAGAAGAAAAATGAAACTATAATAATATCCTAAAATGTGAATCATTATTTACCTTATCATCGATTTTCTCTTGGAGTTTGCTATTCCTTCTACACTTTTCTTGCCTTGAGCCAACACTTGTCCTATGAATGGAATAGACAAAATAAGGGCAAAGTTGTAATTTTACACGAATATAATGATCATATACCGTCACTATAAAATAATTTTACATTCACATCTAAAAAAAACTAAAAAAAAAAATGATTTTTCATGGATGTCAGTTTAAAACTATTTTATTCATATATACTCTTTAATTTAAAAAATAAATGCAAATGTCAGTTCTTATATTTATTTTGTGATCATAACAATCATGTATCAAGATGTTACCTTGTTTCACTATTTGATATTGAATTATTGTTCAAAGAACCTTGACCCTGTAGTGGAAAATATATCAAAAATTTGTGAGTATCACACAATAAGTGGAATATCATTGATTGATGCTACAAAACTATATCATTTTTCAATGCATTCCATTAAAAATAATGCATCATTTTTCAATGCAAATACTTACTTTTTTACTTGAGGGTCTTGATGTAAGAACCTCAAAACTTGATTTTGTATGTTCAACTGATTCAGCATTAGTTTTTGTCCTATCAAAAGGGCACAAAAGCACCCAACATTTAGTCACATAAGATAAATTATTTCAATAAAATGTTATTAAAACAATGGTTATTATTATGATCTTAGAAGTAGTTGATATACTTGTGTCTTTGTGCTCTGACTGCTGTTTGAAGATTAGGTTCTTTAGGAACAGTAACATTTGGTTTAGAAGCTAAATTTACATCAATAGGATTAACCTGCATCACAATTCAAAATCAATTATTTTGGTCTCTAAACATTTGAGACGATGTCACTATAGTTTTAAATAATTAAAATTATAAAAATTATTTTTTTGGAGTAAATAGTTATTTTAGTCGTTGAATGTGTTAAAGCGCAATGACAATAATCTTTGAATGTATCAAATTTACAAAATCATTTTTGAGTGTCATGTTGGTCCATGAATGTATAAAACATTATCACAGTGGTCATTAAATGTATCAAAATTACAAAAATATGTATAAATGTCTTTTTATTGATCAATTTAGTCAATTAAATTACTAACAAAAGAGATATTAGAGATGTATTTATAATTTGATATATTCAAGAACTATTGGGATGTGTCTTACACATTTAGATACCAAAATGATAGTTTACTCGTATCTTTTGTTAGTAATTTCTCATACCAAAGTGACTAATAATAATACATTCGAGGAACAAATTGACCACGGAAAAATACATTCAAAAATGTTTTTGTAATTTAAATATACTCAAGAATTATAATAACCATGTGAGAAAGACATTCAAGTGTTGAAATGATTATATACTCCAAATTTTCTTGTGCATGAACAAAAAATTCAAATGTCAATCAACAAAACTGAAATTCAGTTCAAAGAAGTAATCTATAAAGCGTAGATAATGAGATATACTACATACACAACGATAACACAATCAATTCGACATAGATAATAATTTAAAGCATAAAGTAATTAAATATAATCAATATATCAATATCATGTCGGTACCAAACACGACACATATAACACATTAAGATACTTTTTTAATATGAAGAATCGATGCTACAAAGAAAATAATGCATTATAGTTCCTTAAAAACTGCTTACCTCCTCAGTTTTCTTATGTGTAAGAATAGTTTGATGCTTCAGGTGAGCAACCTGTCATGAATACAACAAAAAAATCCAACCAACTAAATCAAATATCAACAATTGAGTAAAAATGGTTTTTACTTTTGAATAGAAATTGGAAAACATATTTTCTAAACATAGAAGTTTCTTAGAAAATAACACATTAAAATGAGTCCAATATAAGAAGCCAAATGTTTGTTTTCATATTTTATAAACAATAAAGGATGCAAAATTGAATTAAGTTAAAGTAAGGTTAAGAGTTCAAAACCATTAATATCAAATATTTATATAAATTTAAATACATTGTCATATAAAAAAGTTTACATTATTGATGTAAAGTATTTTCTGCACCGTTGATCAATCATAATCGTTATAATTCATCAAAATCGTTTGACTTTAATAATCAAAATTTATATGGATAACTTTGATCTGCTGACACTGTAAAACTTTTTATATCGTTAATGTATCAAAATTAAACTCGACATATACAAACTTCATCATACCTTGCGCAAGTAACCGGCTTCGAGCTTCTGTCTTTTGGTTAATTGACAATCTATGGATGAAGAATTTTTTTCTTGATTCCTGCAAAGACCAAGGAAAAGAAAGGGCTAATTTATATATTTTTTTTAATTAAAAAAAAAAAAACATATTCAGAATCAAATGGATTTGAATTCAAACATACACATACCACTCAAAAAATGCCAAATATTTAATTGAGACACTCGATTAGTGTGATCAAACGCAGATCACAGAAAATACCATAATCAAATAACTTATTACATATCACTAACCATTTGTTCAAATACTGCTACGCTATAGCAACTATTACACCGCAACAAATACAAAAAATTTCACCAACAAATGAGGAGGTGAGATGTAAGTGATACCTTCTGAAATGTTGAGGGGTTTGAACTTCTGTAGGGTTCTTCAGCTTGGCCAAATGACTTGCTGTTGGTTTCATAAATGTGAAAACTTTAGATTTTGATGAACTTGATTTTCTCACTGACTTTTTCTTACCATCTAAAGTATCATGTGTTGTTTCATTGCAATTTTCATCACCTGAAAACAAAACAAAAATATGTGAAAAATTAAGCTTGCCTAGAATATTAATCAGGAAACAATGTGAATATTAAGATCAAATATATCAATTTTTTAGTTTTAATTTTATTTTAGAAAGAATATGAAATGTTATCATCATTTTTATAACTAAAATACAAAATATACAAACAAAAAAAAACATAAGATTTTAAATTGCAATCACGAACTTTGACATGGAAAATAATTATTGTGAAATACTGCCAACATTGTTGAAATTGTTGTCACAATACACAATAATTGTCATCAAAGTCAAAGCATTATTAAGACATCAATAATGAAAACTTTACCTCTGCTATCATTGTCTTCCATTGTTGAAACTTGTTTATTTTTCATTGCATCATTTCCCCATCTTAACTTAATGAGAAATGCTACACACAAAACAATACATCCAAAAAAAGAAACCAATCAAAAACCTAAAAAATATTTAATCACAAATTTAAAATGCAACAAAAAAAATTCAACTTTTCATGACACTACATCATAGTTTTAAATTGCGTCTACAAATTTTGATTTCTTTGCATCATATTAACATTAGTAACATAAAAATTTGTTGTGTAATTGCAACTGCAATTTTAAATTATGAGTTTGACTCAAAAAGGACAAAAACATAACCCAATTTTCCAAAAACATAACAAAAATGTTTAATGTCATTAAATTCTTACGTGAAGGTGGATAACTTTGTGCAAATTCAAACCAATGTTCTGCTTCACAATCATCGAAAATATTTTCTTGCTTTGTAAAATCAAAGAACCTAGGAGCATCATATTCATAATTCACATCAATATCATCATCCAAACATAAAGATGAATCTTCAACCTCAATCTCCACGAACTCTTCTTCCATGTTTTTTTCTCTCTCTCTTCAAAATTCTAACTACTCATTATAAAAAAAGTTTCAACATTTTGAAACCCAATTGATCTTAAAAAAAAAGTTTCAATTTTTCAATGTTTAATCAACACGGGTCTTCAAATTGAATCTCTTGTCTCTCTGTCTCTCTTGTTCTTGGGAAAATCTTTGTTATTTGATTTTTCCCGGAGAACGAGAGAGAAAGTTTAGAATAGAAATGAATGAATTAATGGTTAATAATTAATTTACTCTTTTGATATGATTATTAAGAATTTTTGTGATCATGTGGAATACTGAGAATATTTCATAATAATAAATTGAAATTAATAAAGAGGAAAAATGTCGGAGAAAATGGCGAAGATTTCGTTGGTGAGAAATTGATACAGAACAAAGAGGAGAGAGAGTAAGAAGAGAGAGAAAAACAGAGTTGAAAATGAAATTATGAAATTAAAGAGTTTGGTTAGTTTTGTATGTTTATTTATATATATGGCGCCTAAGTTAGTGGCAAGATTATTACCAAAAGTTTGAATTTTGTATCATGGGTTTCCAACTTGATTTAGTCGGTTTATTAGAATCGTTAAATAATTAGAAAGGTTAAATTTTTATTACAAAGTATAATAAATTTTATCAAAGAATGTGATGAGTTGATAATATGAATTTGTTTACATTATAACCATTAATTTCTTTATATTATTATTTTTTCTTAATCATTATTATCTCATGGTTAAGTTTTGGGTTGGAATCTAGAATAATATATTCAATTTAATAATATTAGAATAACAATTTTATTATCTTATATTTCATATTATTTTTTTCTAAATCATAATAATTTTGTTTAAAAATCATTTAAAAATTTAATGACAATTAAAAATATTTTTAAAAATACTATAAATTCACGATTCTCTTGGTGTTCAACATTGAATATTGATCTAATAGACGTTAAAAAATGTGTTCATAAATAAAGGGATTACAATATTTTCCCAAAAACATTGAAAAAAAATTACCTACTAAGTATCATATTATGTGATTTATTTGACATGTGCGAAAATGGTTACTTATACTAATTTTCAGATATATACAATAATTTATTAAGACTGAAATATCATTAAAAATCATTTGTTATTTGTAGTTTTGTACGTATGTCACTTGTAATTACTTCAATAAAATATGGGAAACATCGGAAAAGAAAAATAAATGTATTACATATGTATAATAAAATAATAAATAATTTGAGAGAAAAATATTTAAAATCAAACCTATAATATAAGATGGATGAAGAAAAAATGTAACCTATATAAACTCTTACTCCGAATGTTTCTTAAATGAGTAGGATTGAGATTTTTCAATTTTGTTTTAAATGATAGAACTTAATTTAATTTTTTTTTTAAATTATATACCTTAAATCAATGTATTCAAAAAGTTACAATTAATATCTTTAAGAGTGAACGATTTACTCTATAAAATAAAATAAATAATATTAATTATTAACAAAAAAATCAATGATTAATATAATATATACAAATGCATAATCAATCATGAAAATTTACAATATTAATATTTGATTCACTTACTTTATTACTGTATAGGTTTCTTATTTTAGAGAAATTATATCCTTAAAAGTTACTACGTTGGGTGGTTTTCAAACAATGTGAGTAAGAGGATTGTGAGGAATTTGGTGAGACTATCATAGACCCATGCGATTGAGAAATTATTTATGCAGGAGTATGATAATAATTGTGTTCTTTGAGACATTGTTTAGAGTTTAAAAAAAATTACGATCTTAAGTATTTAAATTTGGATTAAAGATATCAACTTTATTGTATCAGGAACAAATGGAGTACACAATTTTCTAATCCTAGTACACCACTGCTTAGGAGCTATCACCAATTGATGTCACAACACCGTCGTGTTTCCACTTTTCTGATCACATGTCTATGTTCACTTTGGATCGGGAGATAAAAAACTTCTGTAGTAACAACTGTCTACATAAAAACAATGAAAATATTGAAAATTCGTTAGCAACACTTCTAAAAATACATATTCATGAACTAACATTTCATCTTCTCAATGATAATTGTACACTTAAAATGTCTTTCAAGAAAGCAAATAAGAACTTAGTTATTCTTTTTTTTTCATGAAACGTTATAAACATATATCTAAAATACTTAAGTTGTAAATAAAAATTTAATTAATACACAATATTAATATAAATATTTTTTTATACCGTCAATCAATCTGAACTATTAAATCATTAATTTTTTTTTTATTAATCACAACTATTTATAATGTATCTATATTGTCAATAAAAATTCGACATAATTGATCATGCGATTCTTTAATTAATTTCAAATAATATTTTAGTCATTTTTTTTATTTGGTCTTTTATTTAATTTTAAATAAATAATTTTATCTTTTATATTTTAAAATATTAACAATGTTATCATTTTTTTTACAAAAATTCATTAAGATTTTCAAACAAACTCATATTTTCATTATTTATATTTTTAATTTTTTATAATAAAATTAAATAAAGAATTAAATAAAAAATAAATAAATAATTAAAAATTAAAATACTATCCAAAATTAAATTAAAGAACTGTACAAACAATTATACCTACAGACAATTATACCTAAAAATTCACAGATATTTCTAATGTAAATTTCTAAACCACGTGTTTGTTGTCCCTTCAAGATAAAAATAGTTTGGACCACTTACAAATAAAGGAATATTCGTCTACGATGTGGGAAGTTTCTTGGAAATGTGTCAATAATGGAAGAAAGTACCAAAGTTGTCCTAAAATAATGTTGTCAATGCATTTAAATTAGAGGGTACAATTTTGAACTATTCACTACAAATTAAATGAAAGAAAACGAATAAGGGGGTACGCGCGCACCCCTCCTCCCTCCCTATTTCAAAATTGAAAACTTTACCATATATCCATAATTATATTCATATCCTACATTTTACATAAATTATTTTTTTTTTAAAATAAAAAATTGTCTTACCTTTATTATCTTCGGTTGTATTCCAAAAATATATACTTTAAAATTTTCAAATAACAATTGTATAACAAAAATTTTAAATTTTTGAAATACAAATATATTTCAAAAACAATTAAAGTTTTAAATTTTTGAAATAACTTTATTTTCCAGAAAATTCAAAATACTGACTTGTGATAAAAAAAATTGCAATATACAATATTAAATTTGAAAATAATGTTGTTTTTAACTCACAATACTTCTCTTCTTTGCACTAAAATCGTTTTACCTTTGCTCTAATTTTTTTACAAAAAAAAAAAAAAGAAAATCTCAAAGAACACATTAAATACATGTTAAGTAATTTAGTTTTGTATATGGATGATAGGAATTAACAAATATGGTGTATAACTTAATAATATCGGTGTTTGTCAGTTGAAGTAAGTTTTACAATCATCTATTTATATATTATTTAAATTAGATTTAAACTCACGCGTTGTAGAGACGTTTATGGATAACCATATAACTTTACAAAAAACTTCTACAAATATTTAAAATTAAATATATACAAAATGATTTTAAAGTGTGTTTGGATGAAATAATTTTTTGATGTAATGTAATTTAAAGCATAATTTGAATTCTTCTATGTAAATTTTATATTTGGATGATAAATTGGGATAATTTTTAAAATGAAGATAGTTTATAAAGTATTTTGTCAAAATAAAATTTGGAGAATTTCAAACACTACTTTAAGGTAAGTATTTGAAATTCCCTCCTAACTTTATACAATGTGAATCTCAACAAAAAAATTGACCTTTTTTAATTTACATTTTTGCCACAATACATTTTAAATTTATAAATATGACCAAAATTTAAATAAATATCTAAACAACATAATTTATTAATGAAAAAAATGCAATTGAATTATGAATTGCTTAAAACTTTTAATTCTCTAAAAGTTTCAATTCCTCCATACAAACACACTCTCGGGGAATCAAGTGTTTAACACATAATAATAATAAGGAAATTACAATATTAAATTTGAAAATAGTGTTTTTGATATGATAGAATATATGAGTATAGGATCATTGTTAGTAAGAATAAAATATTTATTATTTTAAAATGAATTACACCATATGTAAACCATTTCAGTGTATAATGATATTTAAAAAAAAAATTGATTATATTTTAGCATGCAATCAATTATTTTAGTGTAAAATAGTATTTAGCATAAGTTAAAAATATTTTCATACAATAAACTGAAACAAATTCAAATCTTACGATTAATATTTTTTTTAATTCCCTAAACCCAAAACTACAATATCGAGAAAAAAAATGTAGAAAAAATCTTATAGATACTAAATTAAATTCAAAGAAATTTATAAAAATGGTTCAAAATATGATCGACCTATCCAACTGGTAAACAAAAATAGTATCTATAATAAATTACATGCAGACAACATTTCCTACTAATCTTAGTTTAATTCTTAGAATGCATTAAAGGTTGAATGATCATATTTTAAGTTATATTATAGATCAAGTTTTAGAACTTAAAACACAAATCTTTCGATATCCATGTTACAATCAATGTTTCAATTTAATAAAAAGAAATGTGAAGTGAATAAAAAAAGATACAAAATAAAAATAAATAAATAAGAAACCAAATAGTTAATAAAATAAAAAATAAAAATCATTCAGTGCATAATACAATTTTTCCGCTATTAAGACATAACTTCAAACAAGTGTTGAAGAGTACCAATGAACTTTAAACTACTACATACTAATGATTTGTTGAAACATTTAAAAAATGAAGTATTTAAAAATTGAAAATAGTACATAAAGAAGAAAAAATATATGTTGGTTGGATCATCAATTACTAAAAAAATGCGGCATTATTAATATTAATGTGAGTCGTTTAAAAAATTAAAAAACAATGAACTTGTAGACATATAGTAGAACTACAAATAGAGTTTGTCTATAAGTAAAAATTCAAATATCACATAATTTATAAATAGATGCTATTACGCTTTGCAACAATATAACCTTAACCATTATTAAAGTGAACAAATAAAAAGATTAAGAGAAAAAGATAATATTCTAAAGC
>JBBPBS010000749.1:3008733-3059126 GCA_037974835.1 Cicer judaicum
TAGACACTTCAAGTAATAATCGAATTAATAATCTACAACTTATTATATTTTTTAAAATAAATATTAATATATTAGTAATATAATTTATACAACATACAAAAAAAAATATTTTTTATCATCTTAAAAGGAATAATAAATTTCATTATAATTAATTTAATTTGAAATTTGAACCTAAAATAAAACATCAAATTTAACAATATTAATATTTATGAATTAATTTAAAGTTTAAATAAAAAATAAATCTATTTAATAATATATTATATATCATATATATTTGTGGTGGTAATTGTGAGACAATATATGGTGGGATGATACATATTTTTAGCAAATTATTAATACCAATATATATGATATATAGATAGTATCTAAAAAACATATAATAAATTAATAAATAGATAGTTAATATAAGTTAATATTTATTTGTTTTGTCAACAATAAATATTACCTAAACATAGAGTAATTCTTGTGTGATGGCAAGAATTTAAACACATATATAAAAATTTGTTATTTAACTAATTAATTTGCACATTCACTTTATCATATTACAATCTCACGCACATGTCCCATAAAGTAGTAACCAGAAAACAAATTGATAAAAAAAAAAAATAACAAAGAAAACAAAATTTTAATATGGACCAATACTATCGTCATCATCAAGACAAAACTCAAATCAAAATATCATCATCAAGCACGTGATGAGCTGGAGCACCTTTGGCCCTTAAAAATAACAATAATAATTAGAAAAATAGTACCGTACGACATACTTTCTGACAAAATTTATAAAACTTTTTTATAAAAAAAATACAAAATATTTTTTAGTAGTCAAAAGTTAATTGTAAAATTATTAAAAATTTAGTAGATGGGAGATTCATCTCAACAGTTATATCCCAAATTATTCATTTAATCTCCTCTTCGTTGAAAGGCTCAATAAAAAAACTCACTGTCTCTTGAAAAAACATAACTAATTCCCAAAAAAACATCCCCAAAAAGAAAGTCATTATCCATATAATGAATTTGTTCATTTTGTATATAACTAATTGCCAAAAAAATATCCCCAATAAAAGTTTCAAAAGTTGATTCGTTTGATATAGACGTCATTTGGTTCCTCACCTTCATCCATATTTAAATTAATGATCTTGGGTTTAAATTTAATGATTAAAATGCAACAATATTAGAATTTTTGAAAGAGAAAGTTGTTACCTATATAAACTTGATTTGGTAATGTCAAACCATTGCTCCTTTCACAACAAAATATAAATAAATATAAATTAAAAAAAGTTGACGAATTTAACGTAAAATTTGAACCAAATATATCAACTTTTGTTAATCCACTTTAACTTAAATTTTGTTAGAAACGAAGTACCATATAAAAAATAACTTTATATGATATAAACCTCCATGATTAAAGAGATGTTTGATAAAAATCTTTCTTCCATGATATTACAAAAGAAACTCCAAAGCAGAAATTAAAATTGTGTTCTTAACTCTATTTTTGTGGGCCAAATATACCACCTAGTATTTAAGAAACTTAACATATTATTGTATTAGTGAAAAAGTTAAAGAACAACTTTATTTCTTACACTTTTGCTATATTGTGTGGGTAAGAAAAACAACATTAAGATATGTGACTCAAAGTGCAAGTGATTAATTTTATATTACTCAAAGTGCAAGTGATTAATTTTATATTGACTATGTGAATGAATTAAATGTTAGATATATAAGATATGTAACTTATATATCTTATACATTAAGATTTTATATAGAGATGTAGAATCAAAATTTTTTGTACTCATGAATTAATTGACATGTTGTTACTTTCTCCCTGATACTCTAGACACCTCACATAATTTTAATATAAAAAAATTGATATCATTCTTTATGTATTTTAAGTTTATAGTCTTTTAGTTTTCTCTCATTATATATAAAGAGAATTTAAAAAGTTGATGTATTTGGTCTAATAAAAATTTGACACATCAACTTTTCAAATCCCCCTTTGTTTATATTTCATTACAAATTAAATATATTAATTAGTTCAACTGCAAATTTTGTGAAACACTTCAAATTTAATTGAATAATTTATCTTATATTTGATATAAGTGCTTTAAGTAACATATTCATTTCATTTCAATTCATTCTACACATACAACAAATCTAAAGATACTCTTTATTACAAACTAGAAAATGATCTAATTAGCTTCTTGTGGTTTAACTAGTCGCTATAGGTACTTTATTAGTTTCAATACTAGAGACTCTACACATAGATATTGATCCATTATTCTCTACCACATCCTTAGAGAAGAGAATATTTGTGTAAATATTTTAGTTTGGATTCTCTAACTATGATTTCAAGCAGCTCTTTACTTTGTCTTAAACTTTATTAATGGATACTCTTGATGTGTCTTTTCTAAGAAAGTAATCATTTATGTTCTTTTTTCTATTTCTTTGGGCATCTCTCTATTTTCTTTTTTAGAATTCTTCCTATTAAGAAAAATGAAACCCATTACAATCCTTTAAGTTTGACTCATTTCTCAAATTAATCTTTAAAATTTTTTATTTTCTCAAATTTTAGGAAATTTTTTGTTTTAATTTCATATTTGCTTTGTTTTTAAATTTGGATCTTTTAGACATTTTCTAGTTTATGGTAAAGATGATTTTGAATATGAATATTTTAATTTGTATTATCGAAAGAAAGAAGAACATGTAGTTTGGAATTCTAAACCCTTTCAATTGTGATTCAAGATGGATAACAAAACTCTTTTTGAAACCAATAGAAACAAAAACAAAATCAACCACAAATTTGTAACTCAAAAAATCCTTCTTGAAAACCACAAAACAAAAATCCTTCTTGAAATCTCCATGCATTTTAAATTCATAAAAACAAAAATAAATTCTACAACTAGTTTGCAAAAAAAAAAAAAATCTAAAAAAATATTAAAAATAAGTCAAGGAACTCATTTAATTTAGTTGATTTATGATGTCTTTCTTTTTATTTACTACAACTCATTTTTAATTCTTGTTGAAAGAGAAAGTTGGTGAAAAGAAAAAAAAAAAATAAAATTAATATTAATTGAAAATTGTTTAAAATTTAGAAGATCATAAATATATAGATTATTTATTTTTATAATTTATTGTCAACACTATTATTCACATACCAACATTATAACGATTAAGTGATATATTTTTACAAACGAAAAATACACATACAAACTAATATTACAAACATAATATCTTTTAAAGAATTAAATAAAAGAAAATAAAAAATTAATTCAAAAACTAGATCAAACATAAAAACATTAAAAATATAATTTAATCTTTTTTCTAATATAAACCCCCCTCCCCAAAAAAAAAAGTTATATGGGGCAACTATAACAATACTCAGAAGAAAAAAAAAACTTTGTATCTCTTTAAGTCCAGGAATCTTTAATCCTACTACATTGTACAACAATCATAGACGTTCCATATGAGGGCAAAGAAGAATATTCGATCGATTATAAATTATAAATAAAATAAATGAAAAACTGAATTTTGTATTTACAACTACGAGGAAACAAAAAACAAAGGATATAATGGTAAATAACAAACAACAAAACAAAAAACAAAAGAGAAACAAAACAAACACACACACTCCTTTGGCACACACAATCACTTCTTCTTCCTTCTCTCTTCTCTCTCTCTGTTTCTCTCTCTCTCTCTATTCTTCTTCTTCTTCGTTCATTCTTCTTTCCAACCACACAAACCAAACCTACTCATTCCACCCCTCAAAAACCGGGTCAAATGACCCAAACCCAAAATAAACCCACCACCCCAATTCCCCAACCCCAAAAAAACCCAAAAAAAAACCAATCTCAATCTCAATCTCAATCTTCTTCTTCTTCTTCTTCTTCAAGAAGCGGCATGAAATTAATAGTGCCTCTTCAAGGTGTAGTTCAAGGTCGTGGTGGTCTTCTTCTCGGTAGTTTAATCCCTTGTGCTCTTTTTTACTTTCTTCAAATTTACCTTAAACGACGTCGTTCCAATCACAACCCTTCTTCTCCTTCTTCTTCTCCTACGCTTCTTCCTCGTTCTTCTTCTCGTTCTAATTTATCCTCTCGCGGTTCAATTTCTCGTGTTCGTGTCTCTAAACTCGCTTCAATTCTTTCTAAACCTGATGATTCTCTCTATTATCTTGGTTTGGAAAGAGCTTCTCAAGATCCTTTTCATTCTTTGCTTAACCCCAATGGAATTATTCAGCTTGGTTTGTCTGATAACAAGGTAATTTTTTGTTTGTTTTTTGTTTTATGTTTTTTCGGATTCTACTATGTTTTTGTCTTTTTTTGAAAAAGAAAAATATTATTATTAATAACCCTGACACTAATGACATGACAAATGTTTATGCCGGATTTGAATCATCATGAAGTTACAATGTCAAGCTCTTACTCCGAGCTCGAAACTCGGGGATTTTTTGTCTTTGCTTTTTAGGGTAATGTCCCCGAGGTGTCAGCATAGTGGTAAACATTGTTTTTAAATTGCGGTCTGCAATTGAAATAATGTGAATTTTGAAGTTACTGCAAGGTCATTGCAGCTACAATTTATGCTACATTGTAACATCAAAGAGCATAGTTTAGTATTAAAACCATGGTGGTATGGTGGTAAGTGCTTGACATTGTAACATCAAAGAGAACAATTTAAGCTGCATCGCCACCGGCCGTATTTACCTGTATTATAAAGAGTTTAGTACAAGACAGTCGTCTTCGAGGGACAAAATTCAAATCTCTTGTGGTAGACAAAATTCAAATCTCTTGTTGTACAATGATAAAAAGGTCATTAGTGCCACTGTTTTTCAAGGGATAGAGTTCAAATTTGGTATAGGATGGTAAAAAGGCTATTAGTGTTACGGTTATTAATAATAATATTTTTCTTTCTGGATATGTTGTTTTTGTTTTAATTTTTAATATTTTGGGTTTTTTTTGGTGTTGTTGTTTGTGTAGTTGTGTTTGGATTTGATTGAGAAATGGTTGGTGAAGAACTTGGAGGGATCAGTGATGGGGAATGGTGATATCAATTTGAGTATTAATGGGATTGCACCTTATCAACCGTTTCATGGATTGAATGAATTGAAAATTGTAAGACACTTTTAATTTATTTATTAATTTGTTTGCTTATGATGTACAATTTATTTGTTTATTTATTTGCTGTTATTGTGCTGGATTGTACTGTTTTTTGCTTACTGGTGTGATGTGATGTTCTGCAAAATGTCTGTTTTGTTTTAAATTCTACTCAACAACATGCAAACATGTTCTAATCAGTTCTTTATCTCTAGAATCAATTTTGCCTTGTCCAAAAGTGATTTCGTTTTGTGGTTATGTACCAACACCTTTGATCGAAGGCGTGTCCCGGTGTTTGACACCGAAACAATACCAACACATTGATTACATTCAATTGATTCATTTTCTCAAATTATTACCGGTGTCGATATGTCAGTTACCTGTTTGGTAGAACTTGTGTAGCTCAAGAGGATAGGTTTTATGGTGTCTTGTGAACTAGTTATTCAAAAGTTTAAGCAGTTTGTAGTGAAGCATCATTGGTTTTCTAACGGTTTTAATGCACACTTTTACACAGATGCTCTTTGGTCTTGAAGCTTGGATAATGCTGAAAACCACTTATCTTGTGCTTAGTTTTATTGTTTTATTATTATTGTTGTTGATGATGAATTATAAGTCTTGAGAATGGAAGTGGCAAGGGTCAAACTTTAGAGTTTAGACCATTTCACTTGGTCATGGAGACTGTAATACCATTAACGAATTATTCCAAAAGAATAAGCCTCTGCTTGCTTCCACATCCTCTTTTTTGTTTTCGCATCTCGAGTCATGTTTACACAAGAAGCTATAAATTGTCGATTCCACTGAGTGTGCAGTATAATGGCCTTTTACTGCAATATCAAACATATGCTAAGATTATCTAACCTTGTAGACAAACATATGCTAAGATTACTGCAAGCTTGTAGTAATGTTATTGGTAAAGTTAGTGAATTTTACGTTCTCGTAATGTTAAATATAGAGCTTGAGCTTTAAGAGTTAGATCATGCGTCTGTTTTGTTTGTGTTTTAAACTTTTGTTGTTTGCTTTGAATTTGCAGGCATTGGCAGATTTTATGCATCAGGTTATGGGGGGATCAGTGGAATTTGACCCGTCAAATATGGTACTAACATCCGGAGCAACTCCTGCTATCGAGATACTATCCTTCTGCTTGGCAGACCATGGAAATGCATTCCTTGTCCCTACACCGTATTATCCAGGGTAATCATCATTGATGGCTTTTTCTTACGCTATTGATTCCTATTCCTTAGGCTAGTTAGAAACGCCGATGAAAAGCAATGTTATCAAATAGCAGCTATAGTGGCGTTAAATATCCGTGCTATTTAGTATGTATTGTCAAAGATCGGCTATAGTGGCTCTGCATCATTATAGCATAACACTAATTGAATAAACTGTTATTTTCCACGATGCAGCTTTGACAGGGACATAAGATGGCGTCCAGGGGTAGACTTAATACCTGTTCATTGTCGAAGTACGGACAATTTCAATCTAAACATCACCGCTCTTGAACAAGCGTTTAGTCAAGCTAGAAAACGAGGAGTCAAAGTTCGTGGAATTCTTATCTCCAACCCTTCAAATCCCGTTGGCAACATTATGACACCCGATATGCTTTTCAGTCTTCTAGACTTTGCCGAAGATAAAAACATTCACATCATTGCCGATGAAGTATTCGCAGGCTCCACGTACGGAAGCGAGGAGTTTGTAAGTATAGCTGAAGTTCTTGATTCCGAATACGTAGATAAAAGTCGTGTTCATATAATATATGGCCTTTCAAAAGACCTCTCGATTGCCGGATTTAGAGTCGGAGTTATATATTCATACAACAAAACAGTTTTGGATGCAGCAAAAAAAATGAGTAGATTTTCGACTATATCCGCTCCCACACAGAGATTAGTCACTTCAATGCTCTCAGATACACGGTTCATTCAGGAGTACATTGAAACCAACCGGAATCGAATAAGACAGGTACATGATGAGTTTGTTGATTCTTTAAGCAAACTAGGAATCAAGTGTGCCAAGAGCAGTGCAGGTATGTTCTGTTGGGCCGATATGAGCGGATTAATCAAACCTTATAGCGAAAAAGGAGAACTCGAATTATGGGAGAAGTTCATGACCGTTGCTAAAATCAATATAACTCCCGGATCGGCTTGCCATTGCATCGAACCGGGATGGTTTCGTATTTGTTTTACTACGATATCGTTCGAGGAAATCCCTTTAGTTATGGAAAGGATTAGGAAAGTCGTCGAAAGTTGTAAATCTTCCAATTGAACATTCCATTATTTTTTCGACGAAAATTATCGTTATCGCCTCGTGTTGTAGCTGTTTTAAAAAATTTTGGGAAGGAAATTATACATCCCTAGATATCATTCAAGTTCAGATTTCTTGCATATTGTAGGATTTATTATATTACAGAAGAATTAATCTCTTTTGGTGTATAAACGAGGTTTTAAAAATTGGTGTGTAAAAACACGGTTAAAAGATTACATATTTTTAAAAATGTACTCTTATACAGTATAATTTTTTTGGAAGTGTACTTTCGGATTAATTTCTGTTAAAGTTTGTGATAAATTAATGTTAAAGTTTGTGATAAATTAATCCGAAAGTATTTGTGATAAATTAATCCGAAAGTACACTTTCGGACAGTTTGAAGCTAGGGGGTGTTTGGTTAAATTTTGATGAAATGGCCAATAATTATCATTGGGTGACTTTTACTTTTACTTTGGTTAGATTTTGATAAAATTGAAATTTTAGGTTTCCTATGTCAAAGGGAACTTTAGAGGTGTAATGAAGTTTGTAGTTTTTATTTATTTATTTAAGAAAATTGGCATTTGTAGGTGAGGGACCTGTTCTGTAATTTAGGGGTTTCGAGTATAATCGACTTAATTGAATGTTTGTTCAATAAATAAATGCTTCTATATAAATTATTTATTTATTTTGAGAAATATGTCAATGATTTTATTTTTTTATTTTATTTATTTTTTTATGTAAATGATTTCTATGGAGTGTGTTTTATTACATGAGAGTTTATGTAGAAGTTTTTTTATTTATTTTTTTTTATTAAATAAATTTAAAGTGATGGGATGATGCTTTATTTTAAGATAGAGATGATTTTAGAGCTAATTAAACACCTAAAAATGGATCTATGTTTACCTATTTCTAATAACACTAGCGAGTTTATTATATGAGAATTTGTGTAGAAGCTATTTTTCTAATTAAAGAAATATTACGGGTAAATTATTTTCATTGTAATTTGTCAATTGTTATAAGTTACTAATATGATGGGGTTTATTTAAATAAATTTTAAATGATTATGAACCCAACGCTCATAAGTTTTTTTCATGACTGAATCCGAGTATAAGAAAATTTCACTATGCATCAAAACGTTGAAATGAGAAAGTGACCACTCTCAAAGCTAGCACTTAATTATTTTGTTTGTTGTTTTGATTCGTTGTTTAATTTTTTGTTTTTGTTCAAATGTTTGTTTGGTTTATTAGACAATTTAATTTTGACTCATTAAAAACTCAATTAATAATTTTTGACGTTGTTGATGTTACAAATTTTTATATATAAAAATAATTTATACATTTGAAGTTTATTACATTTATTGATATTTAACTCTTTTATGCTGTTAACTTAAATATTGCGAGTTTGTACTTAGATTCATATTTTCTTATGTTAGCAATTTTGAATTTGTTTTTAAACAATGTATTTTATTAATTTTATTTAAAGAGACAAGTTGAAATAAATTGTAAATAAACCAGTCCAAATGTACTATAGATGAAATCTATATTTAAAAAACATTTATCAAATCTTATACATTATCTTCATTTCTTGATTATTTTTTCAGCTACTTAAACAAATATGATATTATGATTAAATTTTAACATTTTTCAAGAAAAAAATTCATCTTTACATAACACATGACATAATTTAATATAGTTTAAAGATTAATAGTGCAAATTGAGTGTAATATAAAAGACTAAAACTAAAAAAAATAAACTTAAAACTCTAATAAACGAAAACTGGACTAAATTTAAAATAATCAAAATACCTTTTTAACAAAAAATAATTAATTTACCAAAAAAAAAAAAACTATAGAAGCTAAATATATAAAAAAAAAATACTCCTTGAATGTTTTCCTAGAGCTTACATGAAGCTCAATTGGCAATTGGAAATATGTCCCTATTTTATTATAAATTTGCAGCTCATCCAAACTTCTAGATAAATCTTGTTTTGAATTTTCTCTTTTAGAATTTGGTAAATATTAATTCAATTTATGAAATTGAAATTGTAGTACTATTTCAACTAAATTCTCTACATTAATAATATTCTAAAATCATCTCTAAAACAAAAATGTTAACAATTTTGCTAGTTATAATTTTTATTTTATTTTTACATATATCCAAATAATTTAGTGAATTGAATTTACATACAAAAAATTATATTTTTAAGTTTAACTGAAAATAATTAAAAGAGTGTACAAGTTAGGGGAGGTAATTATTCTTGTTATCGTCATAATTTTCTTTTTATTTTTATTTATAAAAAATATTAAATATTTAAAAAAAATTATCATACATAATTATAAAATTTTAAATTAAAACATAAAATATAATGTTGAATTTAATAATACCAATATCTTATTAATTGAAGTAGAATTTCTCTATTTTTCTTCTAATAACAAATACTTAGCAACATGAGGTGCATATCGCGCAATGTCGATTACCATATACGGTAGACAATACAAAATCAAAATATACTTAGCAACATGAGGTGCATATTGTGCAACCAGGTGTATAACACGATCTTGAGTTGAAAAAATTCCAAGAGTTTGATTTAAAATCTGTACTTTATCCATGCTAGTGTTTTTAGAGAAGAACACTTTAGATTTAAGAAGATTAACTTTCTGTCCAGAAAGGAAACATAATTCCTCGAGAACATCTTTAATCATAATAGTCTAGTCTAATGGAGCCTCAGCTACCAACATGAGATCATCAACAAAGCATATATGTGAAAATTTAGGACATATACCTCAATCAAACTTTAGTGGTCTCCAGTAGCGGATCTTGCACAAAATATTTGGGGGAGCTGGGTTTATTTGGGGGAGCCAAGTCATATAGTTTTTTTTAGAGTATCACAAATTCATACATAGTAGACAGGTTGAAAAAAATTAGAATTTCAATTTTCACAAGTCATACAATTTTCACAATTCAATCCGATAAAATATATTCATTTTATAATTTTTATCTTTGTCAAAAAATTTCTTGAAAAAATCTTTGTTGATTCGAGATGAGTTAGTTTATCGTTCTCTATCACATACTTTACGTATATACAAATGTTACAGATGTTGTTGTATTAATTTTATTATATTTTAGTAGTATAAATTTTAAGAGATAATAGAAAGCAAATATAAAAGAGAATCATAGGTGGAAAAGAGGGGTGAAAATTACTCAAAAACTAACTATAGAGTTTAAAGATATTTTAATAATTTATTACTATTATTTTGATAATATATCGTTAGTTAATATATATATATATATATATATATATATATATATATATATATATATATATATATATATAGGAAATTTAAAAATATAGGGGGTGCCGTGGCACATGCCCGCTCCTAAGAAGATCCACCGCTGGTGGTCTCCATTTTCCTTGCTTAAACTAGATCCTCAATTTTGTGACTTAGCCGCTCCAAACTCAACACAAAAAGATAGGGAGAAATGAGGTCTCAATGTGGTGGCAAGAATTCTTGAGGTCTAATGTCTCCATTATAAAACTCCATTCAATGCGGTTGTAAGCTTTCTTGAGTCCAACTTCAAGATCATGAAATTCTTTTAACTCTGCATATGATTCAATGAGGGAACTATTCTTGCAGATTAAGATATTGTTAGTAGTACATCTGTCATATATGAAACTACTTTTGGTTTTAAGAGACCATGTCACACAAAATTCCGCAAGTGTACGAGTTTTTTAAGTGAAGTATATAAGATTATCGTATCCAAATAAAATAATTTAACAACTACCAAATTAATCAAGATTTTATATTATTTAGAATAATGAAAGTTATTGTTGGTTCATGATTACAAAAACGGTATTATAATATTTGTAACGGAAGTTGGATGGTGTTATATTTTTTTTAACAGAAGTTGGATGGAAGAACTATTTTAAAATGAAACTATATTTGTAAGGATGAGAACCAAACAAAAACAAATTACGAGGAAAGTAAAATAACGAAATCTAATTATAATGAGAGTATATCACAACACCACTTTGAATTAATAGAAAGTAAACTTAGAGTCATGATTTCACTTGTAATATCAATATCACAATTCCTAGTTTTATATGAAGTCTTATTTATTTTCTCAATTATCAATCCTTATTTAAAGCTATTAACAAAGATTTGTCATTTAATGTAATATTCTTTTCCCTAAATTAATTCTTTGATTGATCATACAAAAAATATAATTAAAAGAAAGCATAAAGAACCAAGAGGTTGCGTGATTGAAAGATTAATATCTATATTTATCATACAAGAATTCTAATCTCAATTATTCTATAGATCTACCAATTAATTGTAGTTGTTCACTAGTCACTTGAATGATTAAGGCATGCAAAGGTCGACCATATCAAACATGTAAATAATAGAAAAATTTAATTGAGATAACAAAAATTATAGAGAGAGGGATATTTTTGATTTATATATATTCTTTAATATTATAGAATACCTTATATTATATTATATTTATAGACTATAACAATATATATTGAAAATAAAATAATGACTAATTAGATTACAGTAAACACAATCATTTAGAGTACAAAATTCTTATGCATTAAGATTTAATATGTATAATTATGTATATAATATATCAATATATGTATATTACATATATTCAAATTCTAACAAATTGGATGGATTAGCAAAACAAACTTGATAACAAAGAACTTATAATAGAGTTTAGTTTAGTTAATCATTGACATATAAAAAAGAAATCAAATAATAAAAGTGACATGAATTTTTGTATTTAAAATTTGAGACACTTTACTCTAATTCCAAACACTCCGAAGTTTCTAAAGTGTTTGTCTTTTTCTCTAATTTTCTCAAACCTCTAATTCTATTTTTGATTTCTCATGTGGTAATGTGTGTCCATTTTTTTTTTTTGAATGTTTTCTTTCTATGACAACAAGAACATCTTAATTTTATGCAACAACTTCCCCCTTCTTTAACAACAACCTTCTCCCATCTTTGATAATATTTTCTTATTATATAATTCATTCTCCTTTAATTTGCACTCATAAATTAAAATATTAAAGTTGATTATTTTGCACTAAAAACTTAATAGATTTGATCAATTTGAATTATTTTATCACCTTGTGATCAATTCTACAAATACGATAAATAAATAAATACAAATAAATTAAAATCAAAATCATAAAATAAGATAAAATAAAATAAAATAGATGATAAATATTCTCTTGAAATTATATAAAAATAAATTTATCAGACCACATATGATATAATCTTCTTGAGTTTACAAACAATAATTTGTGACATTATTTTATAGTTCACATTACATAGTTTTATTGGTCTAAGGTGATGACTACCTCTCAAAGGGCCATCACATGCATTTAGAAATTAAAGTGAATAGAGTTTGGTTTAACTCTTATATTTTGTAAGGATGCACAAAGCACTCAAGGACCAACTTATGCTTTGATGGACTCAAGATGTTCCAAAAACTTTTATGATATGATGTTAATTTTGATGTACTTCAACAATGTATAAAATAATTTTAAACGTATGTAAAAATTTATAAAGATAATTTATATGATATAATCTTTTAATCTAACGGTCAAATATATAAATATGTATCATATAAAATATTACTGAGACGTGTAACATTGATATAATATTACATTAATATCATTTGATCATTCCTCAAATAAATTAATTCCAATCAATAATTTTTAATAATTAATAATTGAATTGTAGACAATTATATCCCTAATCAATAAGATAGATAATACTTAATTTTGCTTAACATTTAAAAATATTGAGAAATTAATTTAATTTATATTATTATTATTATTATTATTGTTATTATTATTAGTATTTTGAGTTAAATAAAAGTTTTAGTCCATATAAAGTTTAGTATTTTATTTTTAGTCCTCTGTAAAAAAATATATCTTTTAGTACAAAGAAAATTATCATACAAATGATTTTAGTCTCTACTAGAGACTCAAACAAAATATGTTTAATTGTACTTTAATTTTTAAATTTAGAAGAAAAAAGAAATCAATGATTTTTTTAAGTTTGAGTTATTCCAACTGAGGAGAAGAAATGTATTGCTGTTTTTTAAGTTTGAGTCATTTTCCAAATTGGTCAATTATATTTTATATATTTTTTAAATTTGTCATTTAAATTACATTTTGTTTAAACTATTTGTTCTTCTTCCTCATCTTTATCTTCCATTATAAATTCATTGTCCCAAACTATATTCACATTCATAATTTTGGGTTTTTTAGGTTTTATAAATAAATTTGCTTTGTTTTTTAATTAGGATTTCTAGGTTTTGTTTTAAAGTTTATGATGAAAGTTGATGATTGTCAAAACCGTGATTCCCCTTATGTATTTTAGGAAGTTTTATATTTATTGTATTTCTGTAACAGTTGTATCTTGCTATTATTAGGTTTATGTATTTAGGATCAATCCCATAATGACAGGATCCGTTTTCCTTAGAATTAGCTGTCCATATTTCCTAAAATAAGCTGCTGGCTCATGTATATATATATATAGGTCCAGTGACCTCATAATAATACAAGAAACAATATTATTCCTTCTAAATTTAAGATGGTATCAGAGCTCCTGATCTTTGGGAGCCTCTGACCGTGCCTGTAAACCCTAAGTTGCAACCTTCATTGCTGCGCCACCTTTAAGCATTGTTGCAGCCTTCATTGCAGCGCAACCCTCCGTGCCTGTAAACCCTAAGTTGCAACCTTCATTGCTGCGCTACCTTTAAGCATTGTTGCAGCCTTCATTGCAGCGCAACCCTCTCTTCCTTGATCACACCTGGTCATGGCTGAGGTCATGAATCCTATTCTGGAAACTGGGGACAGACCCCAGACTGTTGGAGAATTGCAGAATGTTCATTCTGCTTATCGGTGAAATGGGAAGAATTATCTCAAATGGTCTCAACTCATTAGGACCATAGATGACTGTACCCGAGTGACTTGGGTTTTTCTATTGAAACAAAAAGATGAAGTTAGCTCTGTGTTTTTTCAGTTTGTCTCAATGATTAAAAATTAATTTGGGGTCGATATCAAAAGAATTAGGTCTGATCATGCCAAGGACTACTTTAACCTTGTACTAAACTCTTTTTGCCAAAAGGAAGGGATAATCCATGAGTCCTCATGTGTGAACACACCCCAACAGAATGGGATTGCAGAAAGGAAAAATGGGCACCTATTAAATCAAACTAGAGCTCTACTTTTTCAAAACCATGTTCCTAAGAGATTTTTGGGGGAAGCTCTCCTTACTGCCACCTACCTAATCAATAAGTTACCCACTAAAATCTTCGACTCAAAAAGTCCCATGGAAGTCCTATCCTCATTCTACCCACACTTGGATCCTACAAATAAACTCCAACCTAGAATATTTGGGTGTGTATCCTTTGTGCATGTTCATAGTAATGAAAGGGGAAAATTGGACCTTAGGGCTGTCAAATGTGTATTCTTAGGGTACTCTACCACACAAAAGGGATACAAATGTTTTCACCCCCTATAAAAAAGATTCTACGTGTCAAGAGATGTCACCTTCAACGAACAAGAGAGCTACTTCAAGCAGCCTCATCTTTAGGGGGAGAATGTAAGAGAGGAAGATGAGACTCTCATGCTTCCAACAACCACTTTACCCACTATCAAATTTCTTATCCTTTGAAAAATTCTCACCTACTCATAAAACCTTTCTCCCAAACCTCAACTCCACACACATACCTTCCTCTGTATCTAAAGCATTATCTGACAGGAAATGGAAACAAGCCATGGATGTGGAAATGGAGGCGTTAAACAAGAATAGGACCTGGAAACTTGTCACCCTACCAATTGGGAAAAAACCAGTAGGATGCAAGTGGGTATATACAATTAAATACAAGGATGATGGGACCATTGAACATTACAAGGCAAGATTAGTGGCCAAAGGCTTCACTCAAACCCATGGAGTTGCCCCTTGGTTACAATGGGCATGTTGCTGCTGGAACTTTTTGCAAGCTAAGAAAGGCTCTATATGGGCTGAAACAATCCCCAAGAGCATGGTTTGGAAGATTCACCAAAGTTATGATAGGTCTAGGCTACAAACAGAGCCAAGGGGATCACACATTATTTATCAAACATTCAGATTCAGGGGGAGTAACAATTTTATTGGTGTATGTAGATGATATTATAGTTAGTGGGGATGACAAAAAGGAGCAACAAGTGCTAAGTAAATGCCTTGCCACGGAATTTGAGATCAAGGCATTAGGGAGACTTAAATATTTTCTGGGAATTGAAGTTGCCCATTCCAAGAAAGGAATCTTCATATCTCAACAAAAATATATTACCGACTTGCTTAAAGAAACAGGGAAGACATCCTGCAGACTTGCAAGTACTCCAGTGGACCCAAATATAAAGTTGGGAAGTGCGGAGGAGGATATTTCCGTGGACAAGGAAATGTATCAAAGACTTATGGGCAAACTTATTTACTTATCTCATACTAGACCAGACATTGCTTTTGCTGTAAGTCTAGTCAGCCAATTTATGCACCAACCAAAGGAAGCACATTTACAAGCTGCTCTTAGAATTGTCCAGTATTTGAAAGGGACCCCAGGAAGAGGGATTTTGTTCAAACGAAACAAGAGTGTAAGTCTTGAAGCATATACGGATACGGACTATGCAGGGTCGGTGGTAGATAGAAGATCAACTACTGGATACTGCACCTTCCTTGGTGGAAATCTAGTGACTTGGAAGAGCAAAAAACAGAGTGTAGTAGCTAGATCGAGTGCTGAAGCAGAATTTCGAGCAATGGCCCACGGAATATGTGAACTTCTATGGCTGAAGATTATATTGGAAGACTTGAAGATAAGGTGGGATGAACCTATGAGGTTATATTGTGACAATAAATCTGCAATTAGTATAGCCCACAACCCGGTGCAGCATGATAGAACTAAACATATAGAGGTTGACAGACACTTTATCAAGGAAAAACTAGACAGTGGCATGATTTGCACACCATATGTATCCACTCAGAATCAACTTGTAGACATACTCACCAAGGGGCTGAACTACATTAACTTTGAAGGAATTATATCTAAGCTGGGAATGGGAAACACCTATGCACCAGCTTGAGAGGGAGTGTCAAAACCGTGATTCCCCTTATTAATTTAGGAAGTTTTATATTTATTGTATTTCTGTAACAGTTGTATCTTGCTATTATTAGGTTTATGTATTTAGGATCAATCCCATAATGACAGGGATCCGTTTTCCTTTGAATTAGCTGTCCATATTTCCTAAAATAAGCTGTTGGCTCATGTATATATATAGGTCCAGTGACCTCATAATAATACAAGAAAGAATATTATTCCTTCTAAATTTAAGAATGATGAAGAAGATCAAGAAATTGATGAAGGTTTCATTTAGGTTGATGGAAGAAGGAAGGCCATGTAGCTTTTTGCAAATCCAGAAAAAAAGATTGGAGGGTGGTTAGAAAGTTTTAGGAGAAGAAAGAGGGATATATCTGTTTTTTTTAAGAAGGAAGAAAGATATGATATTGAAAGGATCAACTAAGATATTTTTTCTTTATAATTTTCTTGAGTTGATGAAGGTGTGATCACTACTAGAAAAAACACTTTTAGAGACTAAATTTTTGGCCACTAAATGGAGAAAATCGGTCACTAAATTCAATAGCGACCAAATTAGTGACCAATTTAAATTAGTTGGTAAACTGCTAGTCGCTAGCTGTTGTGAACAAATCAGCGACCGAATTTAGTGACCGATTTAGCGACCGAATTTAGTGACCGATTTTCCGCAGTGAGACCAAGTTTTGAAACTATTTTCTTGGTCCTATAATAATCTTTAGGAACCAGATTATTTGGAGGATGTGTCTCTTTCATAAGTGCCACTGTTTGATTAAAAGATCGTTGAGAAATATTTCCCTCTGATTTAATTGCCAACAATCTAGCAGCAAAAGACAATTCAGTGTGATCTTTGCATCCTTGCCACAATGGCTTATGAGCTGCATTTAGTAAATCATAGAACTTTTGATCATCTATATTTGGGGACTCCTCTAATTATTCATCACAACACATTTGATATTGTGGTCCAAAAGCATCATAAACCATGTTTTCGAATCTATTAAAATAATTGTTATGTCGCTCTTGCGCATATTTTTCCTTTTAATTTCTACATGCAACTCTGGATCACTTTCTCCATGAGATGTCCAATACCAGTAGTCAGGTTTAAACCATTTCCTTAAAATATGAACCTTAACCTCTTCAAAGTCTAAGAAATCTATGTTTTTACAAACAAAACAAGGACATCTAATTTCTCTATTTGATATGTCTGGTTGTTGGATTGAAAATGACATAAATTCATTTAACCCTTTTAGAAATGCATTAGTATACCCCTTTCGACTAGGATTTAGCCTATTATACATCCAACTACGACGTTGACGGATATCCATTTTCTGTAATATCATTAAGCAAATGCTATACATTATAATTAATAATTTTTAGAATTAAACATCTACCAAGAAGATAAATAAAATAAACTATTTGAGTAATTAACCATCATACTTCCTAAGCACATGTAGACACTTGCATTTTCATAAATAATATGCAATTTAACATGTTCCAGAATTATAAAATTATTTGTTGCATAATGTCTATATAGAATGAAGCATAATCAAAAAATTACGTTTCCAGAAATTGAATACTCAACCTTATATCTTGTACAGGAAAATTGCTCAGCCTCTTTGCTATTCCAAAATTACAAGAATATCTATATAGAATGAAAAATAATCAAACAATTCGAAATTAACAACCGATGTTAACAAATTGAGTAAGATGTGTTTGCCTTAATAGTCAATACTATTAATGTGTTAAATTAATAGAATGGAAAAATATATGGCTGAAGAAAAAAGTTAAGATTAGATATATGGAAGAAAAAAGAAATAATATCGACTTGAAAATAAATTGTAAATATCATAAAATTTATCTAAAATACGATAATTTTTTTTTATTTTGACGATGAAATATTATTTAAAGAATTAAAAGTTAGAGAAGTTATAATAGTTGAATAAAAATTAAGCTATATGTTATTGAGCTATTTAAAGATATTTAATTATTTTTTTTAATATATGCATATCATATAAAATATTATTAGTTATTCCTATTCGTCACATATTTTGTTATACAATGAAAATCGAATATTTATGTCGTGGTTGTACTTTTTTTGCTTTTTATAGAAGTCTTGTAATTGTGTCAATATAAATAAATTTTAAAGTATATTTTATAAATTTTAAAGTATATTTTAAATCTAATTTTGCAATTAAGTGTGTAAGCAAATAAAAAAAAAAATACTCACAGCGTCTTCAAAATATGATGTTCTCTCTAGTTTAAGTATTTCGAATGAAAATTGTAAGCAAGAGACATCAACCACAACAAGCTTTAGTTTTTTTTAAAGATGATATTGATGAATAAAAAATTAGAGTTTTTTATGATATTGTTTTTGTGCATGTATATATTCCATATTATTAATATTGACTAATCAAATCCAACAATTTCTTATATATTTAACAATGTAATGAAACATTTCTTATAAAAATTATGTGATAATATGATTATTTATAATTAGAGGTGAAAATAAATCTAATTAGACAAAGACAAAAATAATGGGACATATAAGATTTAATATGTGCCGATTTTCAATTTTAAATAGACCTAAGACAAAAATAAAATCAACCAAATCATGTATTTTTAATTCAAAATAAACCAGAGTAAAATAAACTAGAATAAACCAAATAATCATACTAAAATAAACTAGAGCAAAATGAGCAATGCCATAAAAGCAAATTAAATTTCAAGAAACACATTTCTGCAACCATAAATTTTAGTAACAAATTACCCATTTTAGTTAAAATTACCAAAAGTAGTTTATGACTTTCATTCTCTTTTCTTTTATTTTTCAATTTATTTTTTGTCTGTGTAGCCGTGCTAGTTTGAACTTTTTCTAGTTATTACTGTCTTACTAGTGCTTCATGTGATGTCACTGCTACTTATTCTTAATGCAAGGCACGCACACGCTATATATACTCTCACTTTCACTTTTTTCTTAAACCACTGTATACTCTATATGTCCAACAAGGCACGTACACGCTTTCTAGCTTGTAACATCTTTCATTCCCTTCCTTTTCTGTTACATACTTTTGTTTCTATTTTGATTGTCAAAGGTAAACCTCTCATTGTAATTAATTATTTGTAAGTTGACTACACCTACTTTTACTACTATTGCCTCTTACCAAACTGATGAAAAATTATGTAAAAATTAAAGGGAAAATACCAAAAGAGCATTTTATCAAACTCCTGATATTCAGTAACAAATTACTCATTTTAGTTAAAATTACTAAAAAGAGCATTTTATCAAACACCTTATATGTAGAATATTTTTACCCTGTGTAGTTAAATAAATTCAAAATAATTACATCACAGAAAAAAAAAAACACAAATAATGAAGCATAATCAAAAAAATTAGAATATAAATTCCTTATCTTTTGGTTCACGCCACAGTTGTAGTTTAACGGTTTAAGAGACCCAGTTGGCTTCACGTCGTAGTTGCGGAGGTTGGAATGAGAGGGGATTAGCAACAGTTTTAGGATTTGTGGTGGGTTGAGAAAGAAAAAAAGAACTGATTATTTTGTAGAAAAATTGATTGAAAGCATCAAGAGAACCCAAGGCTTTGTGGTAATAGTGAAAGAAAATAAAGAGAAGTGAACGAAATAATTGAGTCCAGTAAGAAATAAGTGTTGTTTAGCTAGGCTGGGAGTGAATTAGCTTGAGTTGTGGTGTTGAGAAAGAACAATTGTAGGAGATGGGGTTTTAGGGTTTATTTGAGTAAATTGAAAAAGAAAAAACTTTGACAGCACAAATATTCAAATACATGATTTTGTTTTTTATTTCTTTTTTTAATTATTTCTTTTTTTTAATTAGTTATTAATTATTTCACATATTCTAAAAAAAAATAATTTTGCAAAAATTATTTCACATTTTTCTTTTTTTTTATTAATAAATAAAATTAAATTATGTAATTAAAAAATAGTTAGCAACTGAAATTTTGGTCGCTAAAATTTAGTTGTTATTTCAATCTCTACTTTTTGTTAGCGACCAATTTAGTGATGGAATAATATTTAGTTTCAAGGTTTAAAATTTTAGTCTCTATTTCGGTCGCTAATGTAAAAGACAAATTATCTATTAGTGATAATTAGCGACTGAAATTTTTGTCGCTAAAATTCAGTTGCTATTTCAATCTCTAAATTTCATTAGCGACCGATTTAGTGACGAAAAAATATTTAGTTCGTAAATTCAAAATTACGGTCTCTATTTCGGTCGCTAGTGTGAGTGAAAATAATCGGTCACTATAGGCGAAATTTCTAGTAGTGGATGGTATATTAGGATTTGATAAAGATATAATGTTTAAGAGAAAGAGAAGTTGATGAAGGGGATAAAGATCGATGTGTTTTTTGTAAAAAATTAAAAGTAATAAAAATATAAACATAAATATGTAATTTTGAACTTTATTTTTTTGAATTAATTTTTTATATTATTGTCAAATAACTTGAAAAAATGTATGTTGACTTTTTGTTAACAAGTCAAAGAAAGATATTTTTAAAAAGACTATTCACTATATATAATGTAAGAAGATACAAGAGGATAACCAAATACATGGAGAAGAAACACTGAAAAAACAAATGTGACGTTTTTTTTTTTTTTTGAGTTTGTACTTGTGCAAATACTTGAGATATATTTTAGTAAATATTTTTGCATTTGGATTTTTTTTATTATAGCAATTGTTTTTTAGTGTCTTTAGTTGATATTTTAATTAGCACATATCATATTTTTTTAATCAAATAATTTAATAGTTAGACTCACTCACTTTAGGTGTGAATTTTTTTTTTTAATCAAATTCAAATTCTAATCTCTACCACTATAAATGTTACAGTGTAAAAAGATAGTTAGACTCACTCACTTTAGTTGAATTGTATTTACGAAATTCACATCTCACGATTTTAATAAGTTAAATTTACCATTCGATAATTATCATCTATATCATAAAAAGATAAAATCTTAGGATAAAATATAATAATGCAATTAAAAGTTCAATAGATATGTACCAAATAAAGTTCAAGAGATTTAGGTTTTCTAATTAGATTTTTTTATTGATAATAATTATCTATAGTATTAATGACAAGATCTTTTGTTTTGACCAAGGTTGTTACTTCATGAAAATTTTCCTTATAAATAAATTAAATCAACCCTATTCAATCATTCAACAATTTCATTTATAACCTTCTTGTTCTAATAAATAGTGAAGTAACATCTTTTCTCACTCTTAATTTAGCTGTTATTTACTGAACTTATTAAGTAATTTTATCATTAGCCAATATAAAAACAATATTGTTCGAATAATGAATGTGGTTCTTATGATGCTGCTGGTATTATGAATATTTGTGGAAATTGTTTTAGAGAAAGTCTCAAAAACAACAACACTACTAAATCAAATGTAGCTACAAAAACTTGAATTAATCGATGTATTTTACACTCATGTAATGTGGATTTGAAAAATATTGGTAGTGAAACTTTGGTCAAACAAAATCATAAATGTGTGTGTGATAAATTGGGATGTAGGATATAGTCTATAGTCTATAGCACAAAAATAAGTAGAGATTATTGATGTTTTCAGTTTTCAATTGATGAATATTTTATTTGTTTCTTCTAATCTTTATGATTTTTTTTCTTTAAATATTAGTTATTACATATTGTTGATTTTTTATTATGAGTACAATATATGATGTGAGGTGTTTTGGAAAGAGAAATGGTCACTACAAGCACCACTAAATTGACTAACATATGAAGCAATCTAAAGACTTCGTACCACATACACTTGAATGGAGAAATTGCAATAAGAAAAAAATGTTTTGTTAAGTCTTGTGCTAATCCACAAACATAATTAACGATAAAATGCCATCAATAATTTGACGACCTTTACCAAAAGCAGGCTAAGTTTCTAAATCATCTTTTTCAATGACTCATTTCAATCTATTTGCCAAGACTTTAGACAAATGTGTATACATACATCCCACCAAAGATATAGGGCGACATTGACAATATGAATGAATTATATTTCTTAGATATCAAAATAATGAACATGCAATTGGAGCCTTTGACTACTCTTCCATTGGAATGAAACTCATTTAGGAATATTAAAAAACTAATCTTCACCAAATCCCAAAAGTCCTTCAAGAAACTATAATCACACAATCACGAACCATAGCTCTGATACAACTTGTTGGGTGTCTAGGAGAGTGTCGGGAACAACAAAAAGCAAAACGTGTAGGATTTTTAAGAGACCTTGACACCACATATCCACCCAAAATCTTAAGGCATTAAGTATATTAATCACTTTCTTATGTATCCAATATTTCCTCAATTCCTAGTCGATGTGAGACTAAACAAAGGTGAAAACATGAGAAAAGGGATTGAAGTGTGTTTGATTAAGTTGATAATTTTTATTTTTATGTATTTGATTAAATTGGTTCAGACTTGACGATTTACTTGGAGAAGATGCAATAACAAAACTAGGGAGTACAGGAATAAAGTGACAGGTAATTTATCCTACTTACCACCAACTTGGCTACCTCTAGTCCTTTCACTCATAAGGATTTAATCCACTAATTCAACAACTTGAATAACAAATCACTTGACCCTCCAAGTGAGTAATCTCAAACAGTCTAACAATCCCAAACTTTTGAGAAACATACACCTTGACTCTATCAACCAAGTATTCTCCACACCATCTGACAACCCAGATTGTTGAAGACGCACTAACATTACCATCACGTTTGAATACAAATATTTGGAATTTGAGTAGTTGATTCTAACAAGATGATTATAACAATGGCTATCAGACTCTAAGAAGAACACTTACAAAATATTTTGAGCTTAAGTTTTTCTACTCTTTTCTGATTTCTTGACGATCTTCTTCTTGAACCTTGAGTATCTATTTTTAGATAAAATTAGGGCTTCAATTTAGTCCTTGTTTAATTCTTAATTATATATTCATTTCTAGCTTGGTCAACAATGATCTTATTCAAAAATAATTATGAACAAGATAATTTTTGATCCTATTTTGTTAAGATTGAGTTTCTAAATTATTCAGATTGATAATGTTCGTATTTTATTAAGATTTCTTTTGCAAATTTTTCAGATGAAATTTCCTTCGTATTCCTTGCTTTGATATGAGCAGGAATATAGTGTTGGACCGGTTCTTGAACTTTCACAAGTAAGAATATGATTAAGTCCAATTTAATATTTTATCTTTTGTCAAATTCTAAATCATATATTTACAAATAATAAATGTACGTTCTTGTGAGTGTTTCTGTTTGTAAACAATTCTTTATCACATCTTCTTGTAAATAATTCATATCTTCTTGTGGTAAATATTGATCAAATCTTCTTGTGTGTTTGTATTTGTCAAAATATTTGAGATAGATTTTAGCAATTGTTTTTTAATTTGTTTTATCATCAAAATTGTTTTTTAATTTGTTTTATCATCACAATTGTTTTTTTAGTTACTTAGTAGATAGTTTAGCACATATATTCTTTTTATCGTCAAGTCGTGTGGTTATGTTCTCAAACTTTAAATATGGAAAAATGAAAAAATCTGAATTCGAACCCCTACATAATAATGTAATTGCAACTATCAATCAATAATATTTACAAGACGCATATCGCATATTTTAAATAATATTATTTGGTTTATTTAAATTACCATTCGTTTGATAATTATATTCCATGTCATAAATATATCTCATGATAAAATATAATAATTAGTGCAAATAAAAGTTCAATAGATATGTTCCCAAAAAAGTTCAAGAGATGTAGATTTTGGAATTTTTTTTATTAATGACAAATATCTACTATTAATGGCAAGATTTTTGTTTTGACTAAGGTTGTTACTTCATAAAACTTTCCCTTATAAATTAAATCAACCCTACTCAATCATTCAACAATTTCAATTGTATCTGAAAAATCTTATTGTTCTAAAAAATAGTGAAGTAATTGAGAAAAATTATGATCGATTAATTGATTGGTATAATTGATAACACAACGTTGAAATAGAAGGTAAGTTTGGAGAGAAATAATAAATTAACGTTGGCCCACTTGAAATATATATAATGGACAAAAGATATAATTTTTTTATTTAATTTATAACTAAAAATCATGATAAAGATTTACCTTTCCTATATTTTTATCTTGTAAAAAAAGTTAACTAGATTTTCTAAAAATAATAAATGATACGATTCTTAGTTGATCATGGTTTGTTACGAGTTAATTATAAGCATATCTTGCCAATAGAGATCCCAATAAATTAACACAATTTAATTGTTCTATTATCTTTCAACAATTTTAAGTTCGCAACTTTTTTCCTTAAACCTCTCTCTCCTCCAAATTTATTAACTAATATTTTTGTTGAGATCGAAACTAAGTGAAACAACATGGTTTCAACAAATAATGGATGTGGTTCTTATGATACTGTTGGTATCAAGAATATTTGTGGAAAATGTTTTAGAGAATAAAGACAAATATGTGTGAAAATAATAACAATAAAAGTTAAACCAATAGAGGTTTGAATGCATTTTGTTTTGTTTTTTTTAAATTTTTTTTAATCTTTGAAGGGGGTGTGTTATAAGAGATGAATGGATAGAGATTATTGACTCTTTTCTATTTTGTCTTGATAAAAAATTAGATTATTTTTCTTTGTATTCTCTATGTATTTGTTCTTCAATATTAGTCTCTCTTTTATTGTGAATATATAATGTGATCATCTTTATAATTTATATAGTACTATTGAAAAATTGTTTCATTTTCTTGAACGGTTTATACCCATTAATTTGTGATATTATAGAGTTAATTACAATTTTCATCTTTTACTTTTATCAATTTATGAAATTAATACACTTATATTAAGATATGACAACTTTGATTTTTCCATTAGAATTTTTAACTAAAAATGAAGATGTGATATAATTAATATGACATGACATATGATTTAATCCTATAAAACCATTTAAATGAATTATTTATTTGTATGTTATTTATTAAATTACTTAATGAATGATTTTGTTCAAACATATGTGTTTAGATGATTTTATTGTTATTTCTTGGTTATTAGTCATTCAACATCTATTTATAAGCTATGTCAGTTAAAATATGTTACATCATAATTTTTAAATTAAAAAATTATAACGAGAGACACAAATTGGTTAATTTTAAAATAGAGGAAATTTCACCAATTGTTGAAAGAAGAAGACGCAAACTGCAATTAAATATAAATTATAAAATATTTTACTCCATATATATTGAATGTAAGGCCTAAAGTTTAACTCTAAATCTTGAAAAATATTTTTGTATATCATATAGATGCAATTGACATTTTCAATTGAAATTTTATAAACTGGTTATAAATAAATATAAATTCTTTTTTAAACTATCGTAATACTAAAACATTTACAACTTATAAACAACCTTCAAAATGAGATTTAACCAAATTATCATAAACTTGAATCTACACTCAAGTGTTAATCGGCTTTGACTCATTTTTTATTGTCTTCTAAATTACCTCATATTATTAAAGAATTAAGGCCCAACATTGCCCAATTCAACATTCATAACATGGGTCACAAAAATTGGAATATTTTGCATCAAAAACCCCCATGTTATTACATAGAGCATGCTTAGACGAAAAATTGATAAACAACATCGAACACTTTGAAGTATTTCTAGACTTGGAATATTTATTATTTGAATACTAAGCAGCTGGAAAAATACAAATTCATATTAAATGCTAGATAATGTTAGACACATACATATATTTCTATTGAGAATTAAATATTTACTAAATAAACAATTATAAATTGGCCTGTTAGTGGCTCTTGTATTTGCTTTAACGAGTTGTAGTTGCAACCAGAAAGTAGAGAAGACTTGAATGGTGAGGTTAAGTAGTTTTTGTAATCCATATTGAATTACTGAAAGAACTCATTCACGTGAAAGTATTAGACGTAACCAACTGAATTGGTGGTAAACTAATATAAAAATGCCATGTCTGTTCTTCTTTTTCCCAGTGCTTTTATTTTCTAAATTTCTTTGATCACCACGACGATTAAAATCTAGAAACAATTTTAACAAATCATAACACAATTCAAACCCCCCTTTCACGTGTCATCGAAACTTCAATTCTTAAGGATCCAACTTTTGTCTTTGATGAATTTGGTCTAAAGTAATTTTGCTGGTTAAAAGAAACATTGATATATGCACCGCTTATGCAACCTGACTGTAGTCTTCTATTCAAAAGTAGATTTCTACTAGCCCACACTCTTCAAAGACATTAGTCCGCACTCTTCAAAGACATACATTGCTTTGTGCTTCAATGTGATTAATGTCAGGGTACCGAAAGCATATCAAAAGGAAATGAAATTCCTCTGAACAATATCCTCGAAGATAAAAAAATTAGTAAAAATTATGAAAAAACTTATCACTCGAACTCAGTTGATTTTGGTGAATTACAAATTCTTGAGACACTTCACGATTTTGTTTTTCAGTATACCTAGAGTCCTAAAAATATAATTCATAATGTCTTTGGTTCCAACTTTTCTAATTCAGCTAACACTGGTCATCTAAAAGAAGATTATAATTATCCATATATACATGCATATTGTTTGTTTATGGAGTGATATAGTGTTAGAGAAGAACAATGTTCCACACCATCAAATCTATTTGAATTTGGAAGTCAACTCAAAGTCTACAATGACGAGTATGACATACTCCAATGTTATTATTATTGGGGATAATTTACAGCCCATAATTGCTCAAGACTTTGAGATATTCTAGATTTTTTGTTTTAAATAGAGATGCTAACAAAACAAATTGTAGAGATGAGAAGAAGACAGAAAAAAAATATTAGTTTGCATAATCACTCTGTTACCAATGAAGAGCTTTTTACGAATGAGATTTCTAAGACAAGATAAAATAATATGGTAAAGGATACTATATAATATAATTTTCGCCAAAAAGACCAAAACCCTGTATGATTTGAGAAACTTTTTAAACACTTTTTTCTTACTTTTTATTCTGGATTAGGTTTATGTCTATTTATTGTTGTTTTTTTTTTTGATACATTTTTCCTCTTTACCATATTTTTAAGTTGTTTTAAAATATTTTTATTATATAAATTAATGAATTTAAAGTTTAAATTTAATATAATTTTTGTTTTAACTTATGTTTTTATACCATGTATAATCATTTTATTTATTTAATCTTTTTATTTAAATGTTTTTCATTTTTTCTCTTCAATATTTAATCCATATTTATAGTTTATAATACCACTAATAGATGTTGTTGGTCTCTTATATTGTAACCTTAAGGTTTTTGCCTAGTCCGCAAGTATCTTTGAACTTATTTATTTAATAATATTTATTGATGTAATGCAAATAATAGACTATGGTTATGGATGTCAACAATCTACAGTTGGGATGTCATATCAATTATGTAATGTCTCTGTATTCTAATTTTGTTTTTGTTTTTCTAAGAAAAATCTAATTTTACTTTAAGATTAGGTTGAATTCGAACCCTTACTAATAAAATTGCAACTACCAACTGAGTAATTGTGTTCCATATCATAAATATATCTCATGATAAAATATAACAATGCAATTAAAAGTTCAATAGATATGTACTGAAATAGGTTCAACAGATGTAGATTTTTTAATTTGATTTTTTTTGGTTAATGATAATATCTACTATTAATGACAAGATATTTGTTTTGACCAAGGTTGTTACTTCATAAAACTTTTCCTTATAAATTAAATCAACCCTATTCAATTATTCAACAATTTCAATTATTTGTGAAAAACCTTATTGCTCTAAAAAATAGTGAAGTAACATCATTTCTCAATCTTCATTTAGCCACTACTATAAATCAAACAACATGATTCTCATCTCATGATTCTCGTCCTAGTAATCTCAAGTTTATGAATAGAGAAAACCATTTTACAAGCCCCTACTAACTAAGTTGGCTTGAGATGGTACGTGATTAGGTGATTTTGGAAATTTCATTTTGTAAGTATTTATAAAATTTCAATCTCAAATGTCAGTTGCATCTATATGATATAAAAAAATTCTCAAGATTCATAGTTAAACTTTATACGTAACATTCAATCTAAATTAAAGGAAAATTTTATAATTTAAACTTTATTGCAGTTTTGGTCTTCTTATCTCTACCAATGTGAAATTCGACCTCTATTTTAAAATTCACTTATTTGTGTCCTCCTTATAATTTTCTAACTTAAAAATTATGATGTATTATATTTTAAATAGCGATGATATAAATAAATGTTGTTGAACGATTAATAACCAATAAATAGCAATAAACCCATCTAAGCACATCAGTTTGAAATTATAAAATTATTCATTAAATAATTTAATTAATAACATATAAATAATTGACATATCTATATGATTTTACATCATTAAATTGTATACCAAGTTATTATAATTATGTCACATCTTTATAGTTAAAAATTCTTATGGAAGGAACAAAACTGTCATATTTTAAAATACGTGTATCATTTAAAAAAAATAAATGATCAAAATTACAAAACGACGAACAAAAATAAGCAATTTTTAAATAGTACTATATGCTTTATAAAGATGCTCACATCATAGATTAACAATAAAAAGATACATAGAGAATGCAAAAAAAAATAATCTAATTTTTTATTAAGACAAAATAGAAAACAGTCAATAAGATCTATCTATTCATCCTTATATCACACTCCCTTTAATATTAACAAAAAAAAATCACCAAATTACATCTAAAAACTCTATTAGTCTAATTTTTGTTGTTACTATGCTCACACCTATTTGTGTTGTTCATGAGGGTAGAATTGGTGAGAGTGATAGAATCAATACTAGTGCATAAATCAAATATGGGACTCTCACTTTCAATTTTTGATTTAGTGGTGTTGTTGAACAATTCTTTGAAACATTTTCCACAAATATTTTTGATACTAGCAGCATCATAAGAACCACAACCATTATTTGAACAAAATGGTGTAATCATGGGATTCTCTAAAATATGACTTTCCATTTTTGATTTAGTGGTGTTGTCGTCGAACCATTCTCTAAAACACTTTCCACAAATATTCTTGATACCAGCAGCATCATAAGAACCACATCCATTGTTAGAACAAATTGCTGGAACCATGTTGTTTCACTTAGTTTTGATCTCAAAAAAAATATTGATTAGCAAATTTGGAGAAAGGGAAGGTTTAAGAAATAAAGTTGCAAGATTTAAATTGTTGAATGATGATAGAACTTGTGTTAATTTATAGGGGATATTGGCAAGATATGCTTATCAACTATGAATCATATCTTTAATTTTTTTTAAATCTTGGTAAGTTATTAAATTTTATTTTTAAATAGTATCTTTATCATTATTTTTTTTGTTATATATTAAATAAAAATTATAAGTTTTATTAATTACATACATTTCAAGTGGGCCCACCAACACGAATTTATTTCGTTCTAAAGTTACCTTCTATTGTCAAAGTTGTATTCAAAATTATTCAGAAAAATAAAAATTGTATTCTCAATTAATGAACTATATTTTTTTTAAAATATTGAATTTAAATTCAATTCATGAGATGAGAACCAGGTTGTCTGACTTATGGTAGTGGCTAAATGAAGATTGAGAAATGATGTTACTTCATTATTTTTTAGAACAAGAAGGTTTTTAACTAATAATTGAAATTGTTGAATAATTGAATAGCGTTGATTTAATTTATAAGGAAATGTTTTATGAAGTAACAACCTTGGTCAAAACAAAAGATCTAGTCATTAATAGTAGATATTATCATTAATGAAGAAAAAAAATCATATTAAAAAAATCTATATCTATTGAACCTATTTCAGTACATATCTATTGAACTTTTAATTGCATTGTTATATTTTATCATGAGATATATTTATGATACGGAACATAATTATTTTAAATATAAACTAGATGTTTTTTTTAGAACATCATACTAATCTTAAATTCAGTTTAGATGTTTTTTTAGAACAAAAATTATATTAAATTTAAACTTTCAATTCATTAACTTATATTGTAAAAATATTTTAAAATAAATTTTAAAAATAAGGAAAAGAGAAAAATGTATTAAAAAAAATTGGTGAATATAAACCTAATTCAAACAAAAAAAAAAAATTGATGGACATAAATCTAACTCAAAAAAAAAAAAAAAAACAAACGAGTGTTTAAAAAGTTTATCAAATTATACAGTGTTTTTGCCCTGTCACAAACATCATATTCTATAGTATCGTTTAACATATTCTCTTATCTTGTCTTAGAAATCACATTCGTAAAAGACTCTTCCTTGGCAATAGAGTGATTATGCAAACTAATATATTTTTGTCTTCTCCTCATCTCTACAATTTGTTTTCCTAGCATATCAATTTAAAAAAAATCTAAAATATCTTCAAGTTTTGAGCAATCATAGGATGTAAATTATCGTCATTAACAATAATATTGGGGTATGTTATACTTGACATCATAACATTTGAGTTGACTTGCAAATTAAAATAGATTTGATGGTTTTGAACCTTGTTCTTCTCTAACATTGTATCAAGCCATAAACCAACAATATGCATGTATATCTGGATAATTATAATCTTCTTTTAGATGACTAGTGTTAGCTAAATTAGATAAGCTGAAACCAAGCACATTATGAATTATTTTTTAGGACCTTGGGTATACTGGAACTCAAATTCTTGAAGTGTCACTAGAATTTCTAATTCATGAAAATCAATTGAGTTTGAGTCATAAGCTTCTTCAAAAAATTTACTATTTTTTTCATTTTCAAAGATATTGTTCAAAGGTATTTTATTTCCTTTTGATATGTTTTCGGTACGCTGACATTGATCAAATTGAAGTGTCTTTGAAGAGTGCGCGCTTGTAGGAGTCTGCTTTTAAATAGAAGACTCCAATTAGGTGGACACATAAGCGAGGCATATATCAAGAACTAATAGTTTTGATTTCTCATTCGCACATAGATATACGTAGAAAGAAGATCACACTTGTGTCAAACACAATATTAAAAAGAACTCTTTTGTTTTTTTTTTTTTTTTTTTCTTTTTCTCTTTCTATTTTGAGTACTCTTTTATCTTAGCATTATATTTATAAAGAATTATATTCATATCTAACTAATATGGAGAAATAAAACTTTAAATATTTACGCAATTAATTATAGGTAACTGTTTTATTAACTGATGTCGTAGACTGTTAATATATTTTGACTCATTTCAAATAAAATTTTTCTATTTTAAGGGTTTTTGTTGTTGATGTTTTCTCTATTTCAACATAAAATTTGGTGGTGTTTCCCTATTGTAACATAAAATCTGGTCGCGACTCGTTAGAGTCGAGAAACACCCGAAGTTTTTTTGCCTCACTTTCCCTCCCAATCTGTCGTGCAAATAAATTAGAAACCCAATGTATTTTGTAACCAATTGCATCATATTTTGTTGTCAATTTTATATATAAATAATATTAGCAACCCCTGTCATTTTGAAGTTGTATGTCTCATATTATACCGTCAATTTTTAGTATATATATGGATGTTTAAACCATGTAACACGTTTAAAAGATTTAGTGTTTTTTACTATGATACACTCAATATTTTTTTTTCAAAGATACAAATTAAGATGAATTTATTTAAATTAAAAATAAAATAGACGTTAGAAATAAAATATACAGACTATATATATATGCACGAACAATTCAACTTTATTACTCAATTAAAACAATGCAATATCAATGAATTTGACTCAACTATAATTTCTTAATTTAATTTCAAGCACTTTACTATTATTTATAAGATTTTTATACAAAAAGTCATTTCGAATAAAAAAAATAAAAGCAAAATATAATTTACAACTCTTATTCCTAGTATCACCTATCACGACGGAGTTTCTTCCAAACTTAAACTTCAAGAATGATTAACTTGTCATAAATGCGATTTAGCAAATGCAAGGTCAAGCCAGTCAAACAAAAACAACCAAGGAGGTGAGTTTCGAAGTCATGTTGATAATATAATATAAATTAGAAGAATACATAATTAATCATAAATAAACTGTATCATTGCACAAACATCATTCAAGGAAAAATATTATATTATAAAATCAAAATGAAAATTAGAGACACATATACACAACAATCGAGGTAAACATGTTGTACAGTAGCTCTCGACATTTTGGAGTGTTACCTCTAAGTCACCTAGGAATTCCCCAACAATTGAATACCATGATTAGGCTTAATAGTTGTACTTCTCTAAAATCACTAGGCTTGTCAGACCCTACCTATATGATGACAAAATAATCTCCACTTAAAAAATCATCAATATCTATTTTCTCCCCTCGTTGGCCTAGACTATTGCATTAAGAACACTATCTTGACCACACGATAATATCAAATATCACACATTTAACGAAGTTAAATCAATCAACATCTTATACATATTTCTATTTCACATTTTAATCTCATAATTTCCATTTTTGCGCATTAATTAATTTATCACTCAAAGAGAAACTACCATTCATAGCGAACCTCAGATGAATCATTGGGAAATACAATTTTCCTATTTCTCTCACAATATATTGTACTCGTGAATTCTAACGTTATCTCACCCATTACCTTATTTAGACGTTTTATTAAACACACAAATCAATGGAAGTTTTCAACAGCAACAACAGCTAGACAACATACAACGAACAAATCCAAATAAATGGCGAGTTCACAAAATTGATGAGACACGACTAATAATTTCTGTGGAGCATTAAAATCAATGTTAAATAACTAATAATAATTTTAGGAGCAAAAGTGGATTCAAAACAATGAGAAAAAACTGCAGAAAATGTCTCAACGACTTATCGGAAGGGTCCAACAACTACTTCACCAAAAAAATGAAAATGAGTAGTGCTTCTTGATGGTTTAGACAATATACCAGTTTTTAGAGACGACAAAGGTGGTGATCGGAATCGTCCACGAACAGCTCGCCCACAAAGAGAAACGCAGTTGTTTATGATGAAACAGAGCCTAGTAAATACAATTGATGACAAAAATGAATTAAGTGGTCAATTTTGTATAGGATATATGTTGAAATCAACTCAAATGGAAAATAATTGGTGAGAGTTAATTTGAGAGAAAGAGGGTTTGCTTGTGTGTTAATCTTGTTTTTTTTTTTTTTTTTTAATTGCATATTGAGGGGTACAAGAGTAAAATAGTCTATAAGACCCAACACAATGTAATCAAGTTTAAGGAAAAAATGGGAGTGTAATGAGAAACTCGACTATCTAGGAAATACAAGTCCTGCCAGTAGTAGTCCAAATTAATATGCAAAAGTGGAAAATGTGGCTAAACCCTAAACCCTAAACTATTTAACATATATTGTATTACCTCAAATTATACAATAAATTATTTAATTAATTAAATAAGATTTTAAATAATAAATTTGATGTTAAATTATTTTAGAATATATGTTAATAAATTTCGTGACTAATCTACGTCACATGAATGCTTCAACATTGGGAATATGGAATAATTTTTCAACGCGTCTATGATAATATTTTTTAATTGTTGTCATATCTGACAACAATTGATAAATGTTGTCTTGAAGCAACTCAATGAGAACATTGATAAAAAGTTGCTAGAGCTTATAGGCAACAATTTTTGATATTAGATATATTGCCATTATTTTATAATAATAAATTATTGTATATATAATCAATTTAATTACATACACAAATTGAACCACGAAAAACATAATGCAAATTTAACACAAAATATTAACAAAGTTATATTCAAATAAATGATAGTAAACAAATTGTCTAACATAATTTAATAAAGTTTAATACTTAAAGTACGTGACTATCAAAATATATAGTTTATTGAAGTTCTAATGCTTCAATCAAGTACATGCCTGATAAAAAAAAACATCATCTAAAGAATCATAATCTAAAATCATCATTTAAATCATTCAAGTGTGTCTTCTTTATCTACACCGCCCTCTTCAAATTTATCATCTATGTCGTCATCATCATCTTCATTGATACCTTAGTACATAATAAAATAAAAATAAAAATAAAAATAAATGACAAAACAAAACTCGCAAACAGAAACAGAACATAAACATAAAACACATGTAAAACAAAATCACATAAAACCCAAACAACAACAGAACTGGAAAGAAATAGAACCGCAAGCAAAAACTCGACATAAGCATAATCACAAACATCAAGCAAAATAAAACTGTCCAAAAAAGCGAGCAAAATGAACAAACAGAATTGCATGCAAAATAGAATCGCAAACACAAATAGAACTCAATAGTGAAACAAAATTAAAACCAGAACTTATGACCAATTTTCAAAATCACCAACAAAACTAAAACCAGAACTTATGATCATTTTTTCAAAATCACCGACAACAATAATTTAGATCAAATCCAATCGTTCGTTATCTTGTTTGGTTAACTAAAAAGATATCAATTTATTACTATAAGTCAATAAGGGAATATGTACTCTAAAGAATTATAAAGCTAATAGATTAATATAAAAAAATTGAATTAAAAATAACATTATATACATTTAAAAGCAGTTGTGTAAGTAAACAAATGGAAGGATGAACTTAGGTGATCATGAAAGTAACTTAGGGTATCAAGAATATATGTGGAAAGTGTTTTAGTGAATGGTTCGACGACAACACCACTAAATCAAAAATGGAAAGTCATGTTTTGAAGAATCCAATAATTACATCGTTTTGTTCGAACAATGGATGTGGTTCTTATGATGCGGCTGGTATCAAGAATATTTGTGGAAATGTTTCAAAGAATGGTTCAACAACACCACTAAATCAAAAATTGAAAGTGAGAGTTCCACAATTGATCTATGTACAAGTATTGCTTCTATGACTCTCACCAATTCTACCCTCATGAATAAGATAAATAGGTGCAAAAATAGTAACAATAAAAATTAGACTAATAGAGTTTTTAAATGTAATTTCGATTTTTTTGTAGTTAATCTTGAAGGGAATGTGTTATAAGAGATTAACAGATAGAGATTATTGATTGTTTTCTATTTTGTCTTAATAAAAAATTAGATTACTTTTTTGTAATCTCTATGAATTTGTTCTTCAGTATTAGTCTCTCTTTTATTGCGAATATATGATGTGATCATCTTTATAATGCATATAGTACTCGTAAAAATTGCTTATTTTTGTTCGTCATTTCCTATCAATTCATGATATTTTATAGTTAATTATAGTTTTGATTCTTTATTATTCTAAAATGATACATATATTTTAAAATATGACAACTTTGGTCTATTGATAAGAATTTCTAACTATAAAGATGTGACATAATTAAAATAACGTGATATATAATTTAATGATGTAGAACCATATAGATATAACAATTATTTATATGTTAATTAATTAAATTATCTAATGAATAATTTCATAATTTCAAACTGATATATTTAGATGATTTTATTGTTATTTATTGGTTATTAATCATTTAACAACATCTATCTATAATCATCATCATTTAAAATATGATACATCATAATTTTTAAGTTAGAAAATTGTAAGGACACAAATTGGTGAATTTTAATTTAAGAGGACAAAAATTGTAATAAAAACTGCAATAAAATTTAATTTATAAAATTCTACTTAATTTAACTATGAATTTTGAGATTGTTTTTTTTTCATATCATATTGATGCAACCGACATTTTAAAGTGAAATTTTATAAATACTTACAAAAATGTTAAATGATTAATAAAAATAAATGTTTATCGATATTTAAATGAGATTATATGAGTATCTTGAATTTAAATTTGAGTCAAGAGATTGAGAAGGAAGAGTTTTAATGTCCACGTTGTTAAACTCAAATTGATAGATTAGCTAGTCTTTATTGTTACACACTAAAACAAATGATGAAAAAAAATATTTTATATTAATTATGATTTAATGTCATCTTAATATTTTTTTAATCTAAATAATATACAAAAGAAACTTGTACAAATGACACTTTTTAACACAAGTCATAAACACATGCAACTGGATCAACACAAATTGACTGTTAAATATTGATTTTATTCTTAATAATATACAGAAGAAGCTTAAACAATTTACAATTTCAAACAAATGTCACAACCCGATTAAGTCACATTGATATAAATATATTATTAAAATATCAATACTTCTTATTTTTAATTAGTTTTATAAATAAAATATATCTTGATCCTTATAATATACAAAAGAAACTCACATAAATCGTTATTTTAAACAACTGACGCAAACATATAAAGTCACATCAACACAAATATAATTATTTAAATATAAAAAAAAGTCTTATTTTAAGTCAATTATGACTAACCTATTAAAAGATATCACATTTGCAATGTACTTGCAAACATGCCACTTTGAAGCATGAGAGAAAGATAGAATAAATAAAGTAAAATGAAAGAAAATAAGACAATGTGAATATAAGATAATTTATTACTGGTTCTGCATGAGAGATTATGACATAAAACAAAAAAAAATCATATTTATGAAATGAATAAATATACTTAGATATATTAAATTTATAAAATGATATATTTGAGTATATTCTTTTTGTATGTCAAAAATATTTTTTATTAAAAAGTTAAATAAATAATTACCAAAATCATAATCTTAATAGTATGAACAAACTCACATTATCTTTATCTTTCATCTTTGTCTTATTATTAATATTATCACAATCTTAATCGTCATTTTATCTTAATATTATCTCTATATTTTAATGTTTAGTTTAAATATAGTTTTATTTTAATCTTATTTTTTGTCTTAAATTTATCTTAATCTCAATATTTACTTTGTCATTATTTTATCTTTATCTTTAAATATTATCTTAATGTTAATAATGTACAATGAAAGCGCATGTAAATAACTATTTTAAACAAGTGCCACAACTGGATGAAGTCAATTCAACACATATATATTATAAAAATATCAATACTTCTTTTTTTTTTATAACTAATTTTGGGAGTTTCTTAATAAAGAACTTTGGAGAGTAAAATATATCACACATTTTCTTATTAAAACACATCATATTTGCAACTTATTAGCTTTTTGTTCTTTCACAATTAGAGTTTTATATTGTTTGGTTTATAAAATAAGGCTAGATGAAATAAAACAGAAAGAAAGATGTTGTATCAAAATGGTTAATTTGATAAATTTTATAAAGAAACTCCTCAATGAAATTAAGGATTTAAATGACATGCATAACTGTTTGTTTTACATTAAAAATCAACAAAAATATTATATTGAATCGAATGATGTCATGTGGCATATTGAAATAATATTATATAGTATGATGTGACATATTGAATAGTTATCATTAGATAACAGGGTTTAGATTTATAAGGTGTTAATGCACAACATATAAACCCGTTAAATTAATAGAATCCACAAAAAAATAAATTAAATTAATAGAAATTTCTATTAAAAGTAATATTTCAAAAGATTAACTACAATAAAATGTCCTTTTCAATTCTAAAATATTCTATTTATCAACAAACAACATAAAATTTAATATATAAACTTATAATTAAAAATTAACAATATAATTTTGTCTCTTTAAAATTACTCTCTCAACTTAAAAATTAAATTAATATAAGGTTCATTTAGAAATACTTTTTACAATGGTTGATTGCAATAAAAATTAATTATACATGACTAAATGGATATTTATCTATTTTACCAAAAAAAAAAATATTTATCAACTAATAAAATAAAAATTATTATCTTAACTTATAATAAAAAAAAAAGGAACGTGTACTTTATTGAGAGTGTCTAATTTATTAAGGTTTACTATTCATACATTGGCCGTGTAAACAATTTTACACTGACAGGTAACAAGAGTAATTAATTGTATAGTTGTTTTACGATGGAACAATCACGCAGCGAGATGATAAAATTTATTGTTCTTATTAAAATTTCTTTCCATCGACAGAGTGCATTCCCTCTTCATAACTTATTAATATTATCACTTATGAGTTTGAACTATCATACACATTAAAAGTTTTACGGATTGAAATTTCAAAATAATTATCACACACGAGACAAGTTGCTGCCAGCGAGATTGAACTACAACACACAAGTTATCACAGCTAAAAACTTCAAAATAACTATCATACACGTGATAAGCTATCGCTTAACCAGTTGAATAATCGTACACATTATCATTTATAAAAATTTATAAAACACTATCATAGACAAGACAAGTTGAACTATACTTAGGAAGAACTATCATACATGAGACAAGTTCTCTCTGATAGGAATTTCAAAATAACTAGCATACACATGATAAATACTGCTTTTGAGATTAAACTATAAAACAAGACACATGTTCTCACTAATAAGAACTCAAAATTTCAATAATACATTTGACAAGTTTGTCACTGATGAGATTGAACTTTTAAATAAATTTTGTCTCTACAGTTTTGCTACTCATAATTAGAAGTATACACACGTTTACACTACAACAAGTGCATACTAAATTAAGGCTATTCATAATTAGAATAAGTATTTCAAGAAACATATAACACTTTATTAAGGGCATACTATCAACTTTGCTGAACTATCAAATTAACAAAATTGAAATTCTATAAAATTTTAATTGTAATTAAAAAGATAAAACTACGAACTACGAAGTATTATGTGATTGACAATGGTGCATCCTTATTTCATACACCACTTAACATATAAATGTGGGAAATAACATTGATTTCAATATGTATTATTCACAATTTCGTTTGACCAAATAAAAACAAAATCATCTAACTAATTAAACTGGAAAAGTGAGATTTTATTTTTGTAAAATTATTTGTGGAGCTGTAGCTGACACCAACTAATCTTCGTAAAAAAAATCAACTTGCTATAGCGATAAATAGCTAGCTATTGAGATATTTTAAATGGCTTAAATTGTCAGATACCTCAATAAATTCTTAACAAAATTTGTTTATGTTGAAATTGCTGACTTGTAAATATAAAAACACCTTTGACATTCAAACGACATATGCGTCAGACTGGCATCAAAGCTTTGCCAACCATATAATTGTATGTCCTTATACAATTTTACTATAAAAGTAGGGAGCATTCAAGACTTCTTTATATTCACAAAGTTATATTCAACCAATTTTTTATTTGAAAAATTTATTAGAAGTCCGATAAGAAGCAAATCTTCACCATGGTTTCTCATGTGGTAAACCCTTCCTTCAAATTAATTTTCTACTATTTTTCAAGCATATATTATAATATGTATCTATAAATTTACACAAACTAGCAACATATTACAAATATTATTCATAACTTATTATGTAATAATAATCATTATTTATGTGCGGGTAAACATGAGATTTATCTCTAATGCATTTATTTTCTCATTATCAATACTTGTGATGTTATCAAGTACAATTTACTCACAACAAAAAGAGTATGAAAATCATATCAAGTCAGCAACATTTGTGTCAGAAAAGTTTGAAATTGGACCTGGAAACGTTGTTTCTAAAGCATTGATGGAAATTGAGTTTCCAAAGGGTCATATTGGTGTAAAGAGTTTTGACGTTGATCTAATTGATGAAGATGGAAATTCTGACCATTGTATGAAACATACCTTCATCATTGGTTTGTTATAAATTTTATAAATAAGAATGTGTCACACGATCATAATGCTCATATCAATCCTTATTCGGATGCCATTTTCAAAAGAAATGATGGAACTTGCAATGGAGGTATTCTTCCACAATATTGGGGTTTGGGAAGTGAATCAAGAGGAACAACTTCAAAGATTCCAGATCCTTTTGCAGTTGAAGTAGGTAACCCTAATGCTATTCCAAAAGGGTGGGAAGAGAAATGGTTATTTAGCATCATGGTCATTGATACACGTGGCACAAAAAATAGGAAAAGTTGCAGTGAATGTAGGTGTGACCAATTTAACCTCCTAGAGAACTTTTTTAATGTGACATTTGACATCAATGGAAAACCATTGAGCCCTGACTATAAAGGAGGAATTTTTTGTTGCCATGATAACTTTCAATGCAAACTAAGAAAGGGGTTTGAAGCTCCAAGAAGAAATCTTGCCCTAAGATACAAAGTAACATGGGTTGATTGGGACCAACAACAAATTCCCGTTAGATTTTATATACTTGATTCCACTGATCGGGTGAAAACAATTGGTTCTCAAATAATACATGACTGTCAGGTAATTAACTAGGTTATTTAAATAAATTCAATTTTTTTAATATTTCAGCGACAAATATATTATATTTGTAGCTCATGTCGTGGATTTTTGATACTTCAAGGAGTTTGAGAATTAGGTTCACGGTTGAAACTATGATTACAAATAATAAATTAATTAATTAAGCAAAAAAATATCGTGATAACAATCTGTTATTTTTTCATAAGCATAATAACATATTAATTATTATTATGCATGCTGGGAGCAAGTGATTAACCCATTGTTTTTGATATTTTTACAGTCTGAGTATACTATTCCAAAAAATAATGGCAATGATCCTTTTCATGTCCAAAAAGCAAACATTCCAATGGATAAAGGTGGTTACCTTATCTACGGCACTGCTCATATGCATTCAGGTGTTGTTAATGCAACTCTATATTGGCAGGTATAATTTAATATTTTAATTTGACGGAGTATTGTTAAACTGAATTGTGTTTTCTTTAATTAGTTTCTTTAGTTATAATATTTTTCAGGATTCTATGTATAGTCAAGTTAATATTGTGATAGTGCATGCATAATATATAATATTTATTCCATTAAGATTTAATTCAAATAGAATGTCAGTTTAAAGAGTTTTTGCACTTTCAATCAAAAGTGTTAGATTATTAAAAACATTTTACTTCTTAAGTCATACACATGACTAGTTGTTATATGCTGACGCTGTAAATTTTTTTACACATACAATGTATGAAAGTTAAACTCATTTATTATTTATTTTGGATTCATTAATTAGGATGGAAAGGAGTTGTGTACATCAACACCAAGGTATGGAACGGGAAAGGAAGCAGGAAATGAAGAAGGTTACGCGGTTGGAATGTCAGTATGTTATCCAAAACCAGGTTCAATCAAGATTAATGATGGTGAAATTATGACTATAGAATCCAAATATAAGAATGAATTTCTCACTGGAGCTATGAGACATATGTACATCTATTTGGCTGATCGACTACCAAACACACCATAAACATCAAACTCTTATGATTTGTAATTTTTTAATGTAAAGTTTCTTTTTGACATATGAATTGTAGAACCTGTGTATTTATTTTATTATTTTTTCCTTAATTATCTTTTTAAGACCCTCTCCACACTTCACAATATTAAGTCACTTCTTTTTTTCTTCGGAGACAATAAAGTCACAAAAATGTTTATCAATATTTAAATGAGATTATATGAGTATCTTAAATTTAAATTTGAGTCAAGAGATTGAGAAGAAAGAGTTTTAATGTCCACGTTGTTAAACTCAAATTGATAGATTAGCTAGTCTTTATTGTTACACACTAAAACAAATGATGAAAAAAAATATTTTATATTAATTATGATCTTAATGTCATCTTAATATTTTTTAATCTAAATAATATACAAAAGAAACTTGTACAAATGACACTTTTTAACACAAGTCATAAACACATGCGACTGGATCAACACAAATTGACTATTAAATATTGATTTTATTCTTAATAATATACAGAAGAAGCTTAAACAATTTACAATTTCAAACAAATGTCACAATCCGATTAAGTCACATCGATATAAATATATTATTAAAATATCAATACTTCTTATTTTTAATTAGTTTTATAAATAACATATATCTTGATCTTTATAATATACAAAAGAAACTCACATAAATATAAATATATTATTAAAATATCAAGCAATAAAAAACATTAAACACAAATATGAGAAAAATAATTCAATAAACTCATTCGTATAACTAGAAATCAAATCAGAAAAATAAGGACTTCATCTGGTTACACTCATCCCTAACAAATAGGGTTTAATTACTCATGACAGAGATATAAAAGATAGGGGTTAAAAAAGAATTACAAGAATGATTCTTTGTAAATCTGCTCCAATGGTGTTAAAAACGGCCGTCTTTGTGTTTCTATGCTAGGGCTCAAGTCTCCCAAATTCCCAAGAGTCAAAAAGATTCCTAAACAGTAAAAAATTGCGTTTTTATGAATGCTAATGCACGTCGTGCGCCACAGGCGCAGGCTTTGCACTCCGGGCGTGTATTGACAGGACTGAATGGCTGGAAATGCGCCTCAGGCGCAGCTGGCGCGCAACATCTGGTGTTTGACGTATTTCGCTTTTTTCTCATCTTTCGAGTCTGAGTTTGGTTCCGGTGTCTTCATGTAAGTTGTAGATATGGATAGTAGCTTTAATTAGCACTTCGTTTGACTCCAATTGGACATATACAACTTCAGATATGGCTGAAATACTCCATATAGTTCATGTCGATTTCTCACCAAAATTCAGCACTGCACTAAAACAAAGTAAGAACGCAAAACTATGAAAAATCTCTATTTAATTAAGCAAATAAGAAAATAAACATTTCATTAAATCAAATAACTAAAATCAACAAAATATATCAAATAACTCATTAAATTAACTAATGATTAAAGATAAGTAAGACTAAAATCAATAAAAATATGCATATAATGAAGAGTCATCACAGCCCCAAACTTAATCTATTGCTTGTCCCTAAGCAACAATTAATTTCATTGTTGGTACAGTTAAAACCACACTTAAACTCAATTTCTCAAATCAAATCAAACTCAATTCTCAAAGTGTCAGCAACTACAAAACATCCATTATACTCTATTGTTGCTTACAAAAAATAACAAGATTTGTACACCTTGGCATTCATTTATCAAATTCAACTCTCTCTTCACACAATCTCACCAAAATTTCTCTCAAGTATTTAGAAGGGTTATGAATTTATCACTCAAATCCTAGAACATGCATCACGCTACCATAGGTTTGAAAAAATTCTAGTTAGCAATTACAATGCAGCAAACACATACATTTTTGGAGGTCTTTCGGGTTGTAATGGGGCTTAGGTAAGGGTAGGACATTTTGAGATAGTAGGCTTTAATACTTGGAGTTAGGCATATATTTCCAAATTATTCTACCATTTTTTTCTTCATCTTTTCATTCAGGAGATTCTCAAACATTGACAAAAGAACCAAGAAGATATTATTTATCATTTTTTTTCTTTTGTTTTTTCTTCTTTTCTTCTTTTCTTCTTTTTCTTTTTTTCTTTTTGTGAGAATCACCACCCCAAACTTAAAAGGTTTTTATCTCATGAGAAACCCCGAACATAGAATTTGATCAAGACAAGACAAAAAATTTCTACCTAACTCCAAGTAAGGTGATGTAATTGAAGTAGACTTTTTGTTTTGTTATGTGGCTAGTAACCGAAATAAAGGGGCAACGGTCAAAGGGGCTAGCAAAGGATAAAATTTTCATAGGGTAGTTAGAAAGGCTCAAACGACAATATAAAATTGCCTCAATGTATGTATAAATTACAAGTGATACAAGTCAGAATTAGTGGAAGTTCTAAAGGGATAATAAGAAAGAGTATTAACTATCTAAATGATGCCAAACATGCCACTACAAAATTTATTTGGTATTTTTTTTATGCGAGTTAGACTTCGACAACAAAGGAGTAATAAAAAATGAATGAATTAGTGAAACTTATCGAATTTAGCAATGATATGAGCAAAGAAATAGAGTTTAAATTTAAAAATCTCAAACATAAAACTTAAGACCAAATGCAAGTTGTTAATAATTCTTCATCATAGTACACGTTTACACATAATGAGAAATAAACAAAATCAAATAACAAAAATAAGATTGTAAAAAATAAAAGTTACCTCTACGGGTGGGTTGCCTCCCATGAAGCTTTTCTTTAAAGTCATTAGCTTGACGCCTCAACTATTGTCAAGGTGGCATATATGACACAAAGAACCTATCATCCTTTTTTTTCTTTTTGTTTGGTAGAAATACCATGAACTTAAGAAATAAAAGGTGTTGCTTCCATGTCCATCTCAATTGACATTGATGAACAAGGCATAGATTGAATCTCGAACTTTATCAATCTCTTCTTTTTTCTTTTCCTCATTTGTCTTTTCCTCTTGCTTATCTTCTTCTACCACAACAATGAAATTATCTTCATTCTTCAACTTCTCCTCCATCTTCTCAAACTTACCCACTTGCTCAAATAACCTCTCACATTGATTTTCAAATCTTTCAATTGAAATCATGTTATTCTTCATGAATTCAACCAAAATGTTTGTAACATGAAAGTCTTTCTCATCTGATTCTTTGGATAGAATTTTAGGAGGTATAATTTGTTCCCAATTCATCTTTTGAATGTAACAATCGATGTTTTGTGTAAATTTGAGAAAAAAGTCTTCATATTCTACTAGTTCGGCAATGTCATCAGAACAATGTCCATTCTTATGTGCTTCTCCGAAAAAGAGTTAAACACATACCAAACAAACAATTGTAAATTGGTCCTTTAGTGGCTGTTGTATTTGCTTCAACGTGTTTCAATTGCAACTATAAAGTTGAGAGGATTTAAATGGTAAGGTTAAGTGGTTCTTGTAATACAGGTTCAATTATTGGAATAATTCATTTAGGTGAAAGTATTGGACGTAACCAGCGAGGTTGGTGGTAAACCAATATGAAATTCCTTGTGTGCTCTTCTTATTACTTTTGCTTTTTATTTTCTAAATTTCTTTGATCACAAAGATGATTAAAATCTAGAAACAATGATAGCAAACCGTAATACAACTCAAACCCGCTTTCTTTTGTCATCAAAACTTTATGTCTCGCTTGTGCAGCCACCAGATTGGTGTCTTCTATTTAAAAGCAGGCTTCTACTAACCCGCACTCTTCAAAGACATACATCACTTTGTGCATCAATGTAATCAATGTCAGCGTACCCAAAATATATCCAAATGAAATGAAATTCCATTAAACAATATCGTCGAAGATGAAAAAATTAGTAAAGATTGTGAATAAGCTTATGATTTGAACTCAATTGATTTTGGTGAATAAGAAATTCTAGAGACACTTCAAGAATTTGAGTTCCAGTATACCCAGGGTCCTAAAAAAATAATTCAATATGTCTTTGGTTCTGGCTTATCTAATTCAACTAACACTGATCATCTAAAAGAAGATTATAATTATTCAGATATACATGCGTATTGTTGGTTTATAGAGTGATACAGTGTTAGAGAAGAACAAAGTTCGAAAGCATCAAATTTATTGTAATTTGGAAGTCAACTCAAATGCTATGATGTCGAGTATGACATACCCCAATGATATTATTACTGATAATAATTTACATCCCATGATTGCTCAAGACTTGAAGGTATTCTTAATTTAAAAAAAAAAATAAAGATGCTAACAAAACAAATTGTAGAGATGACAAAAAGACAAAAAAAATATTAATTTGCATAATCACTCTATTACCAATGAAGAGCCTTTTACGAATGTGATTTTTAAAACAAGATTAAAGAATATGTTAAAGGATACTATAGAATATAATTTTCGTCGAGAAACTTTTTAAACACTGTATTCTTATTCTTTTAATACATTTTTTTTTCTCTTTTTTATATTTTTAAAAGTTATTTTAAAATATTGTTACAATATAAATTAATGAATTTAAAGTTTAAATTTAATATAATTTTGGTTTTAACTTATGTTTTTATACCACATATAATCATTTTATTTATTTAATTTTTTTATTTAAATGTTTTACATTTTTTCTCTTCAATGTTTAATCTACATTTGTAGTTATAATACCACTAATAGATTGTTGGTCTCTTATATTGTAACCTTAGGTTTTTGCCAGGTCCCCAAGTATCTTTGAACTTATTTATTTAATAATATTTATTGATGTAAGACAACAAACTATAGTTAGGATGTCATATCTATTATATATGTAATGTCTCTGCATTATGATTTTATTTTTTTTCTAAAAAGACATCTAATTTTAATTTAAGATTAGAGTTATGTTTTTTGTGTGTTTGTATTATTGGAAATAGATATGTACCGAAATTTGTTAATAAATATATCTCATGATAAAATATAATAATGCAATTAAAAGTTCAATAGATATGTACCGAAATAGGTTCAACAGATGTAGATTTTCTAATTTGATTTTTTTTCATTAATGATAATATCTACTATTAATGACAAGATCTTTTGTTTTGACCAAGATTGTTACTTCATAAAACTTTTCCTTATAAATTAAATCAACCCTATTCAATTATTTAACAATTTCAATTATTTTTGAAAAACCTTGTTGTTCTAAAAAATAGTGAAGTAACATCATTTCTCACTCTTCATTTAGCCACTACGATAAGTGAAACAACATGGTTCCCATCTCATGAATTGAATTTAAATTCAATATTTAAAAAAAATTATGATTCATTGATTGAAAATACAATTTTTTTTTGGAATAATTTTGAATACAACTTTGACAATAGAAGGTAAGTTTAAAAAGAAATAAATTCATGTTGGTGGGCTCACTTGAAATGTATATAATGGATAAAAGATAAAATTTTTATTTAATTTATAATGAAAAATTAAATAAATATACTATTTAAAAATAAAATTGAATAACTTACCTAGATTGTTATCTTGTATAAAAAGTTTCCTAAATTTTGTATAAAAATATAGAAACAACATGGTTTCAACAATTTTTTTTTAATAATGGATGTGGTTCCTATGATGTTGCTGGTATCAAGAATATTTGTGGGAAATGTTTTAGAGAATGGTTCGATAACAATACCATTAATCATTTTGGAGAGTCCCAAAAATGGAAAGTCATGTTTTGGAGAGTCCCATTATTACATCATTTTGTTCAAATAATGGTTGTGGTTCTTATGATGCGGCTGGTATAAAAAATATTTGTGGAAAATGTTTCAAAGAATGGTTTGACAACACCACTACATCAAAATTTGAAAGTGAGAGTCCCATATTTAATCTATGCACAAGTATTGCTTCTATGACTCTCATCAATTCTACCCTCGTGAATAAGATAAATAGGTGCGAAAATAGTAATAAAAATTAGACTAATAGAGTTTTTGAATGTAATTTGGTTTTTTTTTTGTTTGTTTTTCAATATTGAAGGAGATGTGTTATAAAAAATCTTAATAAAAAATTAGGGGCTTGTAAAATGGTTTTCTCAAGCCAAAAACTGAGATCATTTGGAAATTTTACAATGGTTTTGTTTGTGTAAGATCAATTATGATAAAAGTATGATTGTTTTATTGATCGGACAATTATGATTAATTAATAATATAAAATATATTTATATCATCGATGTATATAAATTAAATTTAAATTTTTACGCTATTAATACAATTTTCTTAATTACAAGGAAGTTACCATTAGAATCCTTTTATGGGTATTGTTATACCTCTTATGGATAAAAAAGTTGTTGCCACTATCAGATTGATTTTCATTAAATCCAATTTGTGTCTGAATTGACACAAGGTTTGTTTCTTGGATTTTAACTCTCATTGAGAGGATATTACATTTCAAAGGTATAAAATACTTTGACTAATTTACATAAGTTCTAGTAACTCTTTGCGAAAAGGATTTTTCATTCATTCCTTTCTTTTAATTTACTATCTAGACTTTTATGTAAATTCTTCTTAACACATTGTCTTTTTCATTCTCTAAGCCATTGTTTTATATTGATCAGTTTCTACTTAAATAATGAGAAATGAATTCGATTGAGAACATTACAATTAGAGATCTTGAATCAACATTTAAGGCAAACTAACCTTTAAGATGTATATCTTCATAATTAATTCAACGTATCTTGGTTTATGAAACAAATCTCAGACCATGGCATGCGCTTCTTCAGTTAGAGGATACGTCTAAATTCTATTGAGTAGAGGATGTTGAGATATAAAATTTGTTCAAGGTTTTATGTTCAAGAGTGTTGACTTGACCAGAGTTTTGACTTGAAGCATTGACTAGATGATTATTAGTGTTACTAGAATTATCAAATGGAAATCATCAGAACTTCAACAGTTTCTTCAAAATCACGGTGCACTTGATAAGTTAACGCTCTAACTCAGACTGTAGATTATTAGACGTCAATTGGAATACTGCTTATCGCTATATTATAACTTACTCTATTAGTACAAATAATTACAAGTTTATTAGGTGATAATATTCTTTGTGTTTAAAACACTTAGATTTATCTCTAATTTATGTCATCTTAAAATAGATAGTCAATAATATAAATTTTTGTCGTAACTTAATTTGCACACCTTAACAACTACAATTATAAAATAATTGTTCTTATTTATTTATTTATTTATTTATTTTACTATTATCAAAATATCTTCCAAATACTTATAAAACCTCATTTACACTAACATTATTTTCCTAAAAGCATAATGTTAAAACCAAAAACATATGCATCATAAATTGAATTTTAAAAGACTATGATTGATTAATTGATAATATAATTTTGACATTAACATGTTTCAAGAGATATAAATTTTATGTTGGGTCCACTGAAATATATTTAATGGATAAACATATAATTTTTAAGAAATTTATATAGGGAAACCAAATAATAAAGATATTATTTCAAAATAAAATTAGACAATGATAATTTATATGGATAATTTTCATTCAAAAAGCAAAAACTTTTTTCCCTTTATCATGATTTTGTTTCTAGGTTTTCAACGTGATATTTGTTTGTTCTTTTGTCTATTTCTTTTGATTTTGACTAAGTCCTTTCCATTCAAATATGTGCAAAAGTAGCAACAACACAAAATAGACTAATAGTTTGGTTGTGGGATATGTTTTGTAGAAGACACATGTATTCTAAAATCATTGGTCATCAAACATTGGCCACACAAAATATAGGTAGATAGAGATTTATTTTGTATTATTTTCTTGAATAATAGTTTTTTCCCCCTATTCTTTATGAATGCAATCATCAATATTAGTCATTCCACATTGTTCTTTTTTAATATGATTATATAATGTGATTATGTTCATTATTCATATAATTCTATTGCGAAATCGTTTCCTTTTTGTTATCAGTTACTATTCACAAGGCATACTATTTGGACACACTTGTACACTTAAGAAAAATTAAAAAGAAAGAAAAAATAATTAAATAATATATATTTTTCAAATAACTAATTAATATGTATTTTTAAAATAATTAAGTAATATATATTTTTATACATTTCTAAAAAATGATATCTCCAAATAATTGTGATCAAGATTTTGTAATTAGTTATAAGCTTGGGTTTTTTTTTTTAAATCTAATTATTAATTATTTTTTTTTGAATGGGTGTTGGAGGTGAAATTTGTGGCAGTTCAATCGAGAAAATAAAGGACTCATCGTGAGAATCTTGCATCTAATATCTACACAAACTAGTTAGTTAATAATAGAGACTAAATCAACAAATATTTTGAAGATAAGAATTAATTTGCATTTGAGTCACATATCAAATTGGTAATATCTTAAATTTTGAATGATTAAAATAGTGGTTTACAAATCAAAACAATACAAAATAGTAACAAAATTAATTAAAATTTACAAAAAAATAATTATTTTAATTTTAATATAAAATTGGGTCTCACGATTATTCTCATGAAATAAAACTAGTCTTAGCTTTTTTTTAAGATATAATTGGCTCCTTTTAAATTTTATCCATACAATAAATAAATTCTGTAAACAATTAATGGATAAATGTATAATTTTCATTTAATTTATAAGGAAAAAAAAAGATAAAGATAGTATTTACGAATAAAATTTATAAAGGATAAAACTATATAACTTTCAAA
>JBBPBS010000749.1:3061857-3076840 GCA_037974835.1 Cicer judaicum
AAACTTTTAATTTTCATAGGAGATAAAAACTTACAATTATATTATATTTTTTTTGGCAAAATTATATAATGGATAAAGGGTACGTTTAATTTTCATTTAATTTATAACTAAATTAAAAGTTTAGTTTTGACAAAACGCAAAACAAAAAGATAAAGATAATTTTCAAGAATAAAATTTATAAGGAAATCAACCGTTTATCATTATGTGCGACTTTTAATATTGTTAAAATAAGACCAACTAACAATAAAATCAAACACATCAAATAATATTATCACTAAATCCCATAATATCCACATATTTATTTATTTAATCTAAGAGTAAAAAAAATCCTATAATATCCACATATTTATTTATTTTAAATAATAAATGAAAATTTAAAAGAAAAATTTAAATTTAATCTGAGATAGATTACATCATGAAAGTAACCAGCTCCCATAAAATAAAGGATAAATTTAGAAGAAAAAAGTAACTAGAAAACTTTGTATCCTTTAGGTATAGGTTAATTATTATTGTTATTTTGATTACTATATTTTTAATTCAAAATTTAATTAGGACTATTTTAGATTTTATTTTTTAAGATTGATTAGAGGATTAGTTTTGTTTTGATTTAAAATTTAAATTATGATTGGATCAAATTTGAATTTAATTTGAAATTAGGATGAAATTTTGATAACTTTGATTCTGTTATTGCGGAAATCGGGCAACAATACAGTTTTTGGTCAGCAAGAGTTTAATGCTAATTGAAATAGTAAAAATATCAAGCTTTTTTTTTGTAAAGTTTAAGGTTATGAGTCTTTTGTCTATAGTTAAAACAAAAAACTATAACACTATTTTTATGTTTTTACAATTTAAAGTAAATGATATCATAGACAATAATATTTAGATACTACAACGGAATTGACTTTTAGTGACAAACAAGTGTAGGTAAATGTCAAGATTATTTTGAATAACATTCAGATTTGCTGTGAACTTTAAGGGGACGTATTGCTATATTTTTAATATTATCACTAAAAACTACATGTTTTTGATTGCAACCTACTTCGATGACTATCACTAAATACTAGATAAATATAAATAAAGAATTGATTTATTCACACCGTATTGTGTGTCACTAAATATTAGATAATATGAATAAAGTATTGATATATTCTTACAGTATTGTTTGTCACTAAAACATTTTATTATTTATTAAATTCAATTTATTTTGTCTTCCACTAATTGTAATTATAAATTATTAATACCAGTAAATTAAATTTAAATTTCTTATTTATTTTTGTTAACTAATGCCATTGAAACATACAATTAAATATAATTTAATTTTACTAATTCTATTAAAACATACAATAAATCTATATTTTACTCTAAAAGATTCAATAAAATGTCTACATAAGCCATAATGAGTTTTTTAATATTTATTGTGATAAACTATAAACTAATTTTATAAAGAACAATAATAAAAAAATGTACAACCACAATCATTAATGGTGACATCTCAAAAATAAAATTTTCAGGAGAAATAGGGCTTGGTAATCTAATATTTACACTACGCCAAAAATTGCATTTTACAGCGCTTTTTTTAAGCCTTCTACAGCGCTTTTTTTTAAAAAAAAAACGTTGTGGATTCGATCGCTGTAAAAGCTACAACAGCGTTTGTAAAAAAGCGCTCTTAAAGGAACCTTTTATAACGCGCGCTTATTATGCACCTTTGACAGCGCTTGTTAACAACAAGCGCTGTAAAAGGCTTACCCATATTTCATATATTTGGGTTACCTTTTACAGCGCTTTTTGGTAACAAGCGCTGTAAAAGGCATACCCATATTTCATATATTTGGGGTACCTTTTACAGCGCTTTTTGGTAACAAGCGCTGTAAAAGGCATACCCATAATTCATATTTTGGGGGTACCTTTTACAGCGCTTTTTGGTAACAAGCGCTGTAAAAGGCATACCCATAATTCATATTTTTGGGGTACCTTTTACAGCGCTTTTTGGTAACAAGCGCTGTAAAAGGCATACCCATAATTCATATTTTGGTACGCCTTTTACAGCGCTTTTTATAACAAGCGCTGTAAAAGGTGTTATTTTTTTTATTTTTTATTTTTTTAAACCCTGTATATATTTTAAAAGCGTTTCTTAGCTTTTTATGGCACTTTTTTTATAAAGCGTTGTCTTTTATCTTTTTATCCAAAATTAGTTTGAACCAGTTCACACAACACAACACAACCAGAATCAGTAATTTAAAATAGAAACAGAATTAGTAACACAACCAGAATCAGTAACACAACCAGAACCAGAACTAGAGCCCAGAATCAGTTAAAACATAATCAGTTCACACAATATGATATATATATATTATCCTGTAACACAGTAATTTACAACATAAGTAATTAAATATACATTGAACCTAATTTACAACATATTCATAAGCATGTTTATATACTGTCCTATGATCATATACATATAATAACTATGCACCATATAATATTGAGATCCCTTGCTCAGCAGCATGCTATTTCCCATAAAATCAAATAATTTTCATTTCAAGCACATACTCACACCATTCCTCCTTTAATTCCATCAGATCTTGCTCAGAATATGATGGAGTGGAATTTTCAAAGTACTGCAATATAAAAATTGAACATATCATATTAAGTTAGTATCAAATATATAGATAATTTATATATGAAAATCATATAATCAAAATACCGTACCGTTTTTGGGATAATAGTTTTATTCTTGTCAACAATCTCCTTCATGAATCTTAATACGTAGTACCCACAATCAATGTTGTTTGTTTGACGAGGGCACTTTATTGGGATCCATGTAATATTATTAGACTTTTGCTTCGACACTACCGCACCTCTTTGAGCTCGATAAACTTTTAAGGCACTATCGAATGAATAAATGTGATTATTATAGCATGAACAAACACATTATTTATATATATATATATATGTGTGTGTGTGTGTGTAAGAAAAAAATGAATATTACTTACGTGTCGAGCATAGTCTTTACTTCGGAGTGATTGTTGTAATCGCCATGCACGGGATCCAAATAGTATATAACTTCAGAGACCCCATTGATTGCAAATAGCACCCAATGTGCCCTACAACAACAAAAAATTGGTTAAGAAATTTTGTTTATACACAACTAATAAATTAAATTGTCATCAATTAAGAAAGATAAAAATTCGTACCCTGAATTATATGGTGCGAAGAACAATTTATCGTTTTCTTTATTTGCTAATAACATATCTACAATATATTTTTTTACATTGTCTGGATCGAGTTTCCACATGGACATCTTATGCGGAGAGAAGAATGAGTATTTATTCGATAATTTCCTCGGGCACACGACCTTCTCATGCAAAAACCTTCAATGAAAATTTTAAACTAGATTAATTATCAATACATTATTAATTAATTACCAATAAATGCAATTAAAAGTATTTTTTACCTTATATACAAGCTCATTACAGTTGCACTGAGCTCCTTATGTTCGAGAAGTTCGTATACGTGCTCCTTGTCGAACAATTCCTCATACTCCTCTCCGAATATTTCTTTATTCATGTGTATCATGCGCGAATCGTCACTGCTGCACAAGTTCTTTTTTACTTGGATGTCAAGACACGCCCCGTATTTACCAAGGCGTGGCTGACTTATTTTAGGAGCAGCAGCAGCAGCGACTGATTTGCCACGATCCAATTTTTTTACTGCTGCAAGTTTGGCAGCTTTATTGGCCTCCAATTTTTGAGGTTTGCTGCCTTTTTTTGGATGTGCGGGTGGTTTATTTATTTGGACCTACAAAAATGAGGTTAAATGTTAGTTTATTGAATCTGAAAAAATTGACAAAGCTTATGCAATAAATGTGACAAACCTTATCGGGAGACGTAACTGATTTGTTTCTGGGAGGGCTTTTAATGAGGGCAACAAGGTTCGTGGGCCATGCCACGTAACTACCAATAGCTTCGCCCAATGTCTACATATCTCCGTCGTTGTCCGGTATCGGCAACGGTGCAGTTGGTTCGAAAGCAACAGTAGGCGATACCTTGACATGGCCCTTTAGGATCGGAGTATTGTGCAATACTTCTCCCAAAGTATTGTACAATTTTCCTTTTCCCACCTTCCGATGAGTGGGCGAGGACAAGTATAGGAAACACAAAGTGACACCCTAAATCAATAGTTAAAACATAAGTACAGTTAATATATAATATTGTTTAATGCATAAGTAATTACATAAGCAAGTAAGTAATTAATTACCTCGGGAATAATTTTCAAACCGACGTTGCAACTCCCGCTTTCACTCTCCATTTGTATTTCACCATGGAGCTGATCCGGAAGTTGCTTGTCTTTGTTGGTATTCACCAATTGTGCCACTTGCTCAGATAGGATTCTGAGTTCTCTAATACTTCCTCGTTGGAAGGTTTTTGGCGCTTCTCTTGAGGACAAAAGCTTATGGGAGTTACGCCAAATCCCTTCCCCCTAACTCGACTGGAATATTCAAGAACATTAAAAACTTTGCCCAAAATGTCCCTGCAACTAGCCTTGTTGCCCTCTTCATTTTCAGAACTTTGTTGGATGGTCTCCTAAAATACATGTAACATTAAAATAGTTAAGTTCATTAGCCTTTTTAAAATACAATATTAAAAAGTATTCAAGTGATAAATACAATATTGAAAAATATTAAAGTCATAATATACTTACACAAAGTTCTATTACTTTTTGAACATTTTCGTTATCAACCACTCCATCCTTATTTACCCGAGCTTCCTTCCACAAGATATGACGACCCAACGGTTGATCGGATTGGGTCTCTTGTCGCTATTCGTTAAAACAAAATATTAGTTAGAAACTATAGTTTATAATACAAATTCCCTCATCATTGATGTTACATTGACTTACAAGTTTTTTGTCTAGACGTGCATATCCCATACGTGATCTTCTGTATGGGTGCGTCGGGTTGCTTGCCCTCTCACGATTTGCCTTACTAATATTCTATATAAAAAAATAGCAATTATGTAAAAATTTAAAATACGATACGAATATGAATAATAAAACACACAAATGCTAATAAATTAATCACTTACGACAAACGCGGGGTCAGTACGTTTGGAAACAAACGCTTTCCATTCATCATTTGATATATAATGTCGATATATCTTTGGAGGTTCAGCTGTTGTGTTTCCTTCTCTATCTTTAAGATAGAAATTTGAGAGATGCGATCTAAATCCCCGATGGATTTTGCCAGCAACTCTCAACACGTAATTCTTTCGTCCCTCATCAAGGACAAAAGTTGTCTGCAATGAAAAAAATTATAAGTAAAGTATTTCAATGAAAATATTTATAAATGACAAAAGATTGAATCAAAAAATTTACTTGAATATCATTCCATATGATATCTTTGGCATCCTTCAACGCCTTATCTCTCCAGTCGTCAATCGTGATTGGAATATTTTGACGAACAATAGCCCCAATGTAGCTCACAAACATTGCGCTGTGGGGGTCAACTGGCTGACCACTTTCATTCCATCCAACCTAATAAACTCATATAGTAAGTACATGCTATTAAAAAAAGCTAAAAAAATACACAGCAAACAGAGTATAGTATAGTATTACCTCAAACTGTGTCATTGCTCCTTGCTTTAATCACATTTTGCATTATAGTTGCACCACGTTTGACTTCAATTTCATAAGTCTTACTGGTGCCAACTTCTTCATTTTGACATTCTAAATCTTTGTTTGTATCCATTTAACTACAACAAGTTCAACATGCAGTTTAGTATAACATCAACAAGCTCAACATGCATCATGCATTATTCTAAACAAGCTCAACACGTATCAGTATATATATTTTAAACAAGCTCAACATGCATTTTAATGATTACAAAAACCTAATAACATCAATACCTGAATAATGGTTCGAAGAAAGATGAAATGCGAAAAAAAGAGCGAACGGAGAAATTTCACAGCAATAAATTTCACAGAAAAACGGTTTTGAAGAAATACGTAATGAGGGTTACGTATTTCAATGAAAATATATTGGTAGCAATGGGAGAGATGATCTTGGATGGAAATAAAGTTCGAAATGAACGAGATGATCGTGGAAATACAGTTCGTAATGGACGGGATTATAGGGTTTGCAAAAGAAGAGAAGAAAGATGAAGGTTGCTCTGATAGTGTAGTTTACGTAATGAAGAGGAAACTGAAGAGGTTATTGTTATATATATAACCCTTTTACAGCGCTTTTCCAAAGAGCGCCCTAAAAGGCCTAAGCCTTTTACAGCGCTTTTTATTAAAGCGCTGTAAAAGGCGTCCTTATTTAAATTTTTAAAAGACTCTTTTACAGCGCTTATCCCCACAAGCGTTGTAAAAGACATCATTGTTTTAGTATGTTATATAATGTTTTTTTTAAAAGCCTTTTACAGCGCTTGTTAAAAGAAGCGCTGTAAAAAGCGTCCTTATTTAAATTTTTCAAAGACTCTTTTACAGCGCTTATTCCAAGAAGCGCTGTAAAAGACCTCATTGTTTTAGTATGTTATATAATATTTTTTTAAAAGCCTTTTACAGCGCTTGTTAAAAGAAGCGCTGTAAAAGGCCTTATTAAGTTATTTTTGTGTTTTGTTATGTTATTTTTTAAACAAGCTCTACAAAACCCACTTAGTAGTAACTGGTCACCACCAAAATATCTTCCTCTTCACCAAACTCTGCCTCAAAGTCCTTTTATGCATCTTCTTCGCAAACATCAAAGCTTACTCTTTCAATCTCCACCTCAACACCCTTTTTATCTCTTTACATTCCCTTTCATTCTTAAATCGTAACTTGATCTTCAAGTTCATTGCCATGTTGCAAAAAATGGGTTTGTTAACAATGTGTCTGATGTTTTTGTTAACAATAGATCTGATATTTTTGTTAACAATGTGTTTTTGGGGATTTCAATGATGCGTACAAGGTGTTTGAAGAAAATCCTGTTAGAGAAAGTCATGTTAGGTATCTGATGAATATTATTTTTAAAGAATTAATTATTTAACATATTAATTATTTAATGTCATATATTAATTATTTAATATTTAATATATTAACACATTAATTATCTAAAGAATTAATTATTTAACACATTAATATATTAACACATTAATTATCTGAAGAATTAATTATTTAACACATTAATTATTTAATGTCATATATTAATTATTTAATATTTAATATATTAACACATTAATTATCTGAAGAATTAATTATTTAACACATTAATATATTAACACATTAATTATTTAATGTCATATATTGTAAAAATTGTTATATACTTATATGTTAAATACCCATCTACGTTGTCACACTTGGAAGGCCTCGGTTCGAATCATGAATTAAGTGAACTTTCGTAAATGTAAGCGTTTTTAAACTATAAGAGTCTTTTACAGCGCTTGGTAAGAAGAGCGCTGTAAATTGTCTCATTATTTTATTTTTAAAAGTGCCTTTTACAGCGCTTTTTTTAAAAAGCGCTGTAAAAGGCATGCACTTTTTTGGTGATTGAAATTGTCCAAATTTACATAAACATGCACTTCACCAAAGACGCTTATCCCCCACCCAACTATCCAAAAGCCAAATACTTAACTCCTAATTGAATCACTGGTTATGCTTGCCTTCTTAGACAACAATAAAACAATAATTCAGATTATAATACCACAATAATTCAATAAAACCAGAATAGAAGGCATGCATAGTTATGTTAAAAAGCGCTTTTTTTACATGCATAGTTCTTAAGAATTGAAATTGTCCAAATTTACAATGTTATGCTTATCCCCCCATCCATCAACCAAACTATCCAAAAGCCAATAACTTAAGTCCTAATTTGAATCACTGGTTATGCTTGCCTTCTTAGACAACAATAGAACCAGATCAATAATTCAGATTATAATACCACAATAATTCAATAAAACTAGAATAAAACAATAATTCAGATTACAATAATTCATATTACAACAATAAAACCATAATAGAACAATAATTCAGATTACAACAATAATTCAAATTACATGCATGACTTATATAAAACAATTACACATGTACATTAAGATGCCCTTCTTCTTTTCTTGGTGGGATTCACATTTGTTTGTCCATTTACAATACGAAACGATGGATTAATCCGAATTCCCTCATCATGATCATCTCTAAGATATAAACCATCATCAGTTGAATCAATTTCATGTGGTTGTTGTGATATTGCAAATAAAAGATCATTACCAACATCTTCATCATTGTTGTTATCATCAATTATTTTATTGGTCGATAAGACAACAGACCATTTATCATCAGAAGGATCGGTGACATAAAACACTTGTTGAGCTTGCGACGCTAAAATAAAAGGCTCGACTTTGTATCCCACCCTATTAAAATCAACAAGCAAGAATCCGGACTCATCAATCCGAACGCCATTATTATTATCGACCCACTTGCAACCAAATATGGGAACACGAAACATTGTGTAGTCTAACTCCCATATGCGTTTGATAACCCCAAAATATGATAGATTTGCATATATTGGGTTTTTGTCTTTTGCACTTGAGACATGCATCGCTTCAACTACGAGAGTGACCCCACTATTTTGCATAGTAGTCTGATCATCTTGTTCTTTGGTATAAAATGTGTAGCTGTTAATAACATAACCAGTGTAAGAAAAGACATGTAAGCTCGGACCATTTGCTAGCCACCTCAATCTCTGTGAAATTGATCCGGGGTCTATATCAAATTTTGACTTTATGTGATTTTTTAACCATGTTATAAAACTTCGATTGTGCTCTCGAGTTATCCAATTTTGATTCCTATTCATGTTCAAACGAGATAATTGATCCATGTGTATTATAACATACGGTTGAACCTCATCATCATTGTGCAGAGCATACAATTGTGCCTGCTCCAATTCTGTCCTTGATATAGTCAGTAGTCTCCTTCCAATTATCCCTTCTCCTGATAGTCTTCCCGAATGAAGAGACATGGGAAGCCCTATGGATTCAACATTGCACAGATATTCAATACAAAATTCAGTAGCCTCTTCAACAATGTATCGTTCAGCAATACAACCTTCTGGTCGACTTCTACTATTTACGTATCCTTTTAATATTTTCATATATCGTTCTATCGGATACATCCATCTCATATAAGTTGGCCCACAAAGTTGTGTCTCCTTAACCAGATGAATAGTAAGGTGAACCATTATATCAAAAAACGATGGTGGGAAATACATTTCATGCTCACACAAAGTAACAACAATTTCCCTCTACAATGTCGGTAATTTCTGAGGGTCAATCACTTTACTACAAATTTCCCTGAAGAAGAAACATAATCTAGTTAAGGCTAGTCGAACTTTTTCAGGTAAAATGGAACGTATACCTATTGGTAGCAAATGCTCCATTAGAATATGACAATCATGGGTCTTCAAACCTTTTAACTTGAGGTCTTTCATACAAACCAAATTTCTAATGTTCGAAGAGTATCCTTCTGGAACTTTAACTTCGTGTAGAAATTTACATAAAACAATTTTTTCCTTTCTAGATAGAGTATGAGCGGCTGGAGGTAGATATGTGCGATTTCCTTTCTTTACTGGAGCCAATTCATTTCTTATTCCCATATCGACCAAGTCCAATCTTGCGTTGATGCCATCTTTAGACTTTCTTGGAACATTGAGTAACGTACCAATAACACTATCAAATACATTTTTTTCAATATGCATCACATCGAAGAAATATCTTATATACAATGACTTCCAATATGGCAATTCAAATAAAATTGACTTTTTCTTCCACCCAGTTTTGACCAGCTCTCCCGCAAAAGGTTTGCCAAATTTATTGGTCAAACCTTGTACTTTTTCAAGTATTTGATATCCAGTCGATGGTAAAGGAGCTTTACCTTCTTCTGATTTTACATTATATGCATTTCTCCACCAACGATACTGATGACTATAAGGTAAAAATCTACGATGTCCAAGAAACACATTCTTCTTACAATGTTTCAACCGCATCCAATTTGTACTCTCTTCACATACAGGACATGCACACTGACCTTTAATGCTATATCCTGATAAATTACCATATGCTGGAAAATATTAATTGTGCCGAACAACATAGCCCTCAAATTGAAATATTCTTTCTTATACCCATCATAAACTTCTACACCTGTCTCCCACATACATTTTAAATCTTCTATTAGAGGAGTCAAGTATACGTCGATATCATTCCCCGGTTGTTTGGGTCCAGAAATTAACAGAGGCAACATCATAAACTCACGCTTCATACATAACCATGGAGGTAGGTTATATATTATCAAAATCACAGGCCACGTGCTGTGTGAGATGCTTTGAAGACCATGTGGATTCATTCCATCAGTAGAAAGTGCAAGTCTTAGATTTCTTGACTCTATTCCGAATTCAGGATACTCGTGATCAATTTTTGCCTATTGTGGGGAATCTGCAGGGTGTCGAAACATTCCATCTCTAATTCTTTCATCTGCATGCCATGTCAAATGTTTTGAATCTTCTTCACTGCGATACATGCGCCTAAATCTTAGTATTATAGGAAAATACCACACGACTTTTGCTGGAGTAGATTCTTTCTTCTTATATCGAGAGACATTGCATTTCGGACACACCTTAAGTAGTTCATATTCATTTCGAAATAAAATGCAATCGTTAGGACACGCATGAATCCTTTCGTAACTCATGCCAATAGAACACAAAATCCGTTTAGCCTCGTAGGTTCGACTGGGAAGTTCATTATCATCTGGCAACATATCTTTTATGAGTGTTAATAATTCTGTAAAGCTTTTATCAGACCATCCATTACTCGCTTTTAAGTTGTACAACTTTAATATCGCCGACAGTTTTGTGTATTTAGTACAACCATTATATAATTCTTTCTCTGCATCACTCAATAAAGTTTCAAACATTTTAGGACAATCTCGAAGATCTTCTTCAACTGCTTTTGCGATCTCATCAACTCGGTCCGACTCATATGTATCTGTATCGAAGTCAGTTGAAGCATATGTCGAACTATTCTCAAAATTAATGTTTCCTTTTTTTTTTCTCACCATGTCTTATCCAACATGTGTAGCTTTGATCAATTCCATTACATACTAGATGTCCTTTTAATTCATCTTCTCTAACACGTTTTCCAAAACAACATTTTAAACAAGGACAAACTACTCTATTTGGATCTTTTGCATTCTTCACTGCAAACTCAACAAACTCCTTCACTCCAATTTCATAGTCTTTTGACAATCGATTGACTGACATCCATTTCCTATTCATATTATACCACCTATATAAATGCAGTTACAAAACTAATAAGCTTTCAAAACAATTCAACAAGTTTCAAAAAGAAACAAATATTAACTAACAATTTCAAAAACAGAACAGATCATGTGTGGTATGAGTTTTTGACTAGTAGAAGAGATTTAATAACAATTTCAAAACAGAACACAGATCATGTGGTATGAACTTTTAATTTGATAAAAAATACCTGAGACAACGTAGATGGCGGCACAGTACGTAATGGGCATAATAGAAAAATATAGAGGTGATGAAAGATGTAGAGGATATGAGGGTTCCCAACGTATATAATTATTAGAAATTTATGTATTTTACAGCGCTTGTAGTAAAAGCGCTGTAATAGGTAGTTAAATTCAATGAAAGCGCACGTATTTTACAGTGCTTGTGTAAAAGCGCTGTAATAGGTGGTTCAATTATCTTAAAGCGCACGTATTTTACAGCGCTTGTGAAAAAAGCTTTGTAATACGTGGTTCAATTATTTTAAAGCGCACCTATTTTACAGCGCTTGTGAAAAAAGCGCTGTAAAATAATACAAGAAAGCGCTTCATTTGACAACGCTTTTTTGCAAAGCGCTGTAAAATCATTATAACATTATGCGCAAACGTTATATGACCTACAACAGCGCTTATTTACAACGCTTGTCAATAAAAGCACTGTAAAAGACTCCGTTATTTTTCAAATACATTTACAACAACGCTTGTGTTTATCAAGCGCTATAAAACGGGCGCTGTTAAATGGTATTTTTGGCGTAGTGTTACCTATGAATTATTGTAGTTAAAATTCAAACTCGAGTTCTCTCGAACAATTAATTTTAACTGAAATTCATTAATTATTTAAACTCAATTACTTTATTAACTTTATGAAATAGAAATACATTTTTTGACAAATAAAATAGAATTAGATATATCTCACAAATAAAATTTAAAGATAAAACTTTTAAAAATTGATAATTGACAAGACAACTTTCACAATTTCATAATAGAATGAAAGTTTATAAAGAGAAAAAAAAAACTTATGTTGGGCCTACTTGAAATAATATATTAGATAAACGATATACTTTTATTTAATTTATAATGTAAAATAAAATGAGAAAGACATAATTTTATTATAAAAAAATAGAAAGATATGATTTTTTTAGATAATGATAAGTTTCCGAAATTTTCAAAAAAGGGAAAGATATCTCCCCTAGTTTCGTGGTTTGTTATTAGTGATTACAACGGTCACATTAATATCTAAGAATTTTCCATAAAAAAAAAAAGAAAAATTAACTTAAGTTCCTAATTAATCTTAACCATGGTCCCATTATTCCTATATATATTAAAACAAACCTATTGAAACTTATCCAACAATTTCGAAAACCTTTCTACTTCTCTTTCTCTTTCTCTTTGTCTATACTAACATGGATGCATCACTTTGTATCAACGGGTGTGGTTTCTATGGTTCTCCGTCACAAAAGAATCTTTGTTCAAAGTGTTACAAAGATCATTATCTTAAAGAAAACATTACCAAATTAGATCATGAAACCTTTGTTAATGATATTTTTGATGAGGCGGCTTATGTTTTTCTTCATGATTTTGAGAACATGAAGAATAAGAAGAAAAATAGATGCAAGAGTTCTCACAAAAAAGCGATTCCCAAGAAAAACATGCAAGCAAAGTGAATTTTAAAGATATTATTCGATTGCCAACAAAATACGTGTGTTTGATAAGTTAGCATCGCTAGTGTTACAAACTAGTTAATCTTGATGTAATTCATTGTCTATTTGTAAATTTTGCAACTTTATGAATATATTGCTCTTATTACTATTATTCTTTCATTCGTGGTTGTTTTATAATTATTAAGTATGAATGTATGTTAATTATAAATAAAGAAAAAAAAATCGCACAAAATATTTGTATCCTTCAAGTATCGATATATTAATTATTATTGTTATTGTTATTATCATATTTTTAATTTGAAAATTAATTAGGATTATTTTAGATTTGATTTTTTAGATTTATTAAAGAATTGGATTTGTTTTGATTTAAAATTTAAATTTTGATTTGAGAAATAAATTTGAAATTAGGACCTAATTTGGCTTGATTTTGTTCTGTCATTGTGGAAATTGGGTTTAAATACAATTTTTCGTTAGAATTTTTTTTTAAGGAATCATAAAGAGTCTAAAGCTAATTGAATTATTGAAAATATCAAGTTTTTATCTTTGTAACGGTTGAGAAGTATAGTAGCCCAATTTTTTTGTCTATTAAAAAATTCAATCATCAATTAAAATCTAATAATATTTATTTTGATGCTATAAATCAATCATAAATTGTTTAATGTGTTAAAGAATTATGGTTAAAGTCAAATAATATATAAATTAAATCTAATAATATTTATAAAAAAAATTAAGTTAAATTTGAAAAATAGAAAAACGATAAGTTGAACTAAACTTTGGGATCTTTTTTTTACTGAAATAAAAAAATAGAATTAAATAATGGAAAAATGATACAGTTTTTATTTAATTTATAATGAAAAAAAATAAAGATAGTATTTCAAAATAAAATTAGATAATGATTTTGTTATCTTATAAAAAAAAAAAACATTTCCAAGATTTTCGAAAAGATACGTTTTCTAATTAAACATAGTTTGTTATTAGTGATAACCCGCCGATATAAATTCATACAACATTATTGAGTCAACATTCAACAAACAAATTCAAGCTTGCAACTTTTCTTCCTAAACCTTTCCACATTCTCCAAATTTGCTTAGTATGGATCCATCCCTTTGTGCTAATGCTTGTGGTTTCTATGGTTCACCATCACACAAGAATCTTTGTTCAAAGTGTTACAAAGATTATCTCAAAGAAAACTTTATCAGATCAGATCATGAAAAATTTGTTATTGAGTCATCATCTTCTTGTCATTCACAAAACCCTAATGTTGATGATGTTTATAATGAGGTGGCTTCTGTTTTTCTTATGGACTTTGAGCACATGAAGAATAAGATCAAGAAAAATAAGCACAAGAGTTTCAACAAAAAAAAAGTACCTAGAAGAACAACCAAACAAACAAAGTGGATTTAAAGGAGATTAGTCATCAAGTATGGATGTAACACTAGTATATTTCCTTTATTGATGGAACACTACTTGTAATTCTTTTATTGATGGAACACTACTTGTAATTCTTTTTTTGATTTTTGTAATATATTTTTCAACATGAATTTGTTTGTTCTTTTGTCTATTTCCTTGGATTTTGATCAACTCCCTCAAGTTTGTTATGTTTTTTATTTTATTAATAGTAATAACTAGAGTGCTGCAAAAAAATATGTAGTTATTTTAGATTGTTTTAATCTAGTTAGGATTTACACTCTAATTTTTGTTTCAAAAAATATTGTTATATTTATTTTTATTAGTATATTGTCAATTCACAAAAAGAATTAGGATTCATTCAGATTTGACTTGTACAATAAGGTGTTATTTACAATAAAAATCTACAATATAAATTAGGATTGAATTTTGATTAAAAATAGAAATTAAATTAAAATTTACTTATTTGATTATGTAAAGCAGGATAAAATTGTAAATAAAGATTTTATATATAGGATAGAAATGAAATAGAATTATGTATTATTTTTTTTAAATATATATGTAATCTCAGTAAGTTAGCGTTTATTTATTTATTTTTTTTT
>JBBPBS010000749.1:3077076-3102308 GCA_037974835.1 Cicer judaicum
ACAGAAAGGCGGAAAAAAAAAAAGCGAACTTACAAAAAAAAAGGAACTTACATGAATGAAAGATATAAATTGTCTCTATTTAAAGCCATTCTTAGTCTTTGAGTCATAGAACCAATAGGAGGTTTTAGGTATAAGCTCATATACTTCTTATGTTATATTATAATTTAATCTATCAGTATATATAATTACTTGTTTATTAAATTATAATATTATTTATATTAAAAATATTTAAATTATTATCTCTAATTATTCATAATTTATATTATCTTAAAATAGTTAATCATTAAAATTAATTTTTATGAACTTAGCAATTGCGATTAAAAAATAATTATTCTTATTATTTATTTTGTTATCATCAAAATATCAACCAAATACTTATAAGTAAAATCTCTTTTGCACTAAACATTATTTTCCAAAAAGCCATAGTGTTAAAACCAAAAACATATACATCATGAATTGAATTTAAATTGAATCTTTGATTAAACAATGTATTAATTGAAGATACAGTTTGGACAAATATAAAATGTTTAAAGAGAAATAAATTTTATGCTGGGTCCACCTAAAATATATATAATGGATTAATGATTCAAATTTTATTTAATGAATTAATGATTCAAATTTTATTTAATTTAAAATGGAAAAAGAATAACAATACGATTTCAAGATTTTCAAAAAAAAAAAAGATACGTTTTCTAATTACACGTTTGTTATGAGTGATAACCGGCAAGGAAAAAAGATTGGTGTTTTAGACAAAATCTCGAAGACAACCCAACAAATTTAAATATTGATGTTTTCTTTGTTCTTAAGAAAAAATTACATTTGTTTTCTTTGTATTTATCTTTATGAGTTTGTTCCTTAATATTAGGTTATTTTTTATAATGAATATACGATTTGATGTGATTAAATTTATAGTTGAAAACTTTTTTTTCATTGACTTCTATCCATTCATGATAAATTTAATTATACTAAGTTAAAAAATTATATTTTTAAATTGTGCACCCAATTATATTCTCCCATTTTCATTAAATCTAATTTTAATTTATGATAAATATTGGTGTGGTAAATTTCGAGTAATTTGTCAAAATAGTGTCATACGATATCAAACACAGCAAGTTGGGTTATTCCACCTATTCCTATCCGATAAATCACTAAAAAAAAAAATCTACTGTAACATTCAATATTCAGTGACTATTATTATTTTTAATTATAAAAAAAAGTTTCCTATTCTAATTTAATATCAATTTATAATAAAAAACAAAAATATTCACATAACCCTTTATTAACAAATCATTTCACGCAAACAAAAATTAACTTCCTGCGTAAACTTTTCTTAGAAAATTTTCTTCACCAAAAATCAATTAATGAACAACTATTCACGCCTTCACTCCCTTCAACTCCTTCATCTGAGCAATTGTTAAAGTAATTTTCGTTCTTCATTGCAAAGCTTTTATTTCCATTTTGATCTCTGAAATTCTTTTTCCCTGTTTCATCTCAGAAATTTTCAAAGTTGATTTTTCCGTTGAAGAAGTCTTTCCCCCATTTATTCATCATTTATTCAATTTTGTCTTCAATCAAATTCTTCAATTTCATCTTCAATCGATTTCCTCTTCAATACTTGTTCATCTATTATATTCAAATTCAGCGGGATTCAGTGAAAATTGTTTTTCCTTTGTTAGCAATTTGCATAGAATGATTTTAGTATTTTATATTTTAAAACTGATTTGAGGTTCTTCTATTTTCATTTTCAGAGAAAGGACAATGAAAAAAGCAAAAAAACAAATATGGAGTTTCTCATCTTTAAGCTAAGGTTTGAGAATGATTTTGTTGAAATAACATTACGTATTTCAGCTTCCTAACTCTTGATCTTTTATTCGATTGTCTATTTGCCAATATTCTGATCATCATATGCAAACACATTAATTATTCTGCCATCACTCATGTTTCAAATGTTGCAATTTCATTCTGAAAAATAAATGAAAGTTGTTCTGTCTACTATCTCTGAATCTGAATTTGAGATTGCTGGTCTTTCGCCGGATATTAGTGCCTTGGTCAGAAAGTCGGTTTCAGAGCGGTTAACGGCCACAGCTACTATTGGTATTTCCTGTCTTTAATACAAAATAAGAGTATAATTTAGGTCATGATAATTATGTGTTTGAATCTTCTATAGCATGAGAAGCAATAGATTTAACGGATAGAGTTTATCTCTCTTTTAATTTAACAGTTATACTATGTATCACACACTCTAATTCAAGTCTTGATAATATTAGAGTACTGTTCAATCTCAAAATATAAATATAAATATAAATGAGGACAAAAATAGATATGTTTGATTAAATTTCAAATTATGTATATTAATTTTTACAGGATGAGGATATATCAGTAATCAATGCTCTTCTTGATAGTTACTATTAGAAAGTTAAAGTTACATCGACAATGCACTAACTTTGAAGTCTTCTTATATAGATTTATCATTTATGGTTATGAGAATGTTCAACTTCCAGCCATTATGTTTGTGGCTGCTGTTAATTGGTTCAAACCGATTGCTTTCTGTACCAGAACTAATGGTTGCAAATTTAATTTGATAGAAAGAATAAAAATGGTTTATTGAAACAATGTTGCAATCTGTACAGCTTGTTCAACATTCTACTGTATTTATACAATTGGCTAAGACAGAAAGTACAAAATAAAAACCATGTGAATACAATATTATCAAATAGCAGTTATAGTCCAACAACATAGGAGACTTTGAGCAAATTGCTACTATAACATCATAAGCTATTTATTATTAGGTGTTGTCAAACAACTGCTATGGCAGTACTATAGTACTTAAGTGTTGCATAGCAGAATTTCAACAACCAACTATTTTCTGCAGTTGACAACATGCATTAATTCATCTTGAGATTCTCGAACATTTTACATGACCAATGAGGATGTGACAGAATGCAATTATGGATTTTAATAGACAGGGTACCCACTGGTAATGACACCAGGAGCTGTAGGACATTTAGCCAAGGGGCAGTGATCATCTGCATCAAGACACCACCAAGCTGGACCAAAGACATCATAAATTTGGAGTGCAAAATAGAGCAGCACATCCATGAAAGAAACTCCAGCATCCAAAGCAGCTGATAGAATGTAAGTGTGTCTAGCCCACCATAACTTGAAGTTTTTGTAAACATAGAAATTGAAGAAGATTCCAACAATTCCCCACGTAATATAATTCACTGATCTAGCTGGTGGGAGACATTGGCACCTGCAATGATAAGTGGCATGTTCATGAGTTCAATCCACTTGTGGTTCGGGTACTTGCGAGCTAGCAGCCAGACCGGAACAGGAGCAAGTAGACCGATGAGGAAAAACCAATTCATTCCAGGGTATATGCCATCCTTGGTAAACATTCTTTGTGGTCCTACAACTCCCCATATGATTGAAGCATTGTAAAACACATCATCACCAGGGCAAGTCCATGGACTACCCTCTGGCAACATTACTTCATCACATATGTTTGGAATAGTAGTGAGAAGCCACCATGTTGTGCTGAAGTAGACACTTGAAGCAACCAAAGTTCCTATCAACTGAAAAAACAAATAAATTGCCACAAGTTAGATAAGATATTGTTAGAACAGCAACCCAAGTTCAAAAGAAAACAGATAATAAAGAACAGTACCACGGGTGGCTTTGAATTACATTTATTAATAAACCATGAGCCATACCCAATAGATATGTTGTATTGCTTTCGAGTTAGATATTTGGCAAACTATGCATCCATTATTACATTCTTACCTGTACTAGGAACATAGATTTTGGAGGAATTTTCATGTAGTGTCCCAATTTGAAGTCACTAAGAAAACCAAGTGCCTGTGACATACTGATGTATCAGTAAGTCTTGAAGGCAACATTAGCAAGAGGCTCTCCAGGTTATAGGTACCCAAGGATCAACTCCGTGATCACATTGAGTCCAGCTTGCTGCACAACAAGTAGTAACTTTCTGTTAGAAAAAGACAACCTCACAATGCACAAAATGTTCTTTTTTCTGTTTGTGTTGGACAATAAAAAATCACTTGATTTGTTGTTGCTTGAATTACACCAATTGGCAAAGTGAAAACCAATGCAATTGTTAAAGAAAGCAATACTCCCCGTCATGGAAGTTGGAGCTGCTTGCCAAATTCTTCACAACACATCAAAGCCATAATAACCATTAAAACAAAATGGTTTTTATAATCAATGCTCTTCTTGTTTGGTTTTTATAATTTTTGTTAATTATATATATCTTTTATTGTTTGACAGGGTTTTAGGAATTGGTTTATCAAATCTGAAATATTTCTCAAAAGCAAGTGTTGCAGGACAAAGAATAATGGAATGATAGAGTTTCAAAGGTAGATTCTAGAAACATAGAAGGAAAGATTTTAGAGAAAATGTTTGGATAAGTTGAAATTAAGAATTTATTCATAAGGGGAGAAATATATCACTTTTGTAAAGATTTTATGATCTATTTAGTGGATAAATATATATTTTTATGATCTAATTTCAGTACAATATTGTCACAAAGATATGATACTCATAAATGCAAGTAACATTCATTTAATAGAATTAATAAAGTTAAATTATATTTTATTGTATATTTCAATGACATTAATTGATAAAAATAAATTAAAATTTTAAATTTAATTTAATGGTATTAATAATTTAGAATTACAATAAAAAGGGAGATAAAATAAATTTTATTTAATAAATAATAATAAGTTTTAGTAACAGACAATACCGTAGGAATAGATCAATTTTTTATTTATATTTATCTAGTTTTTAGTGACAGTCCTTATTGTAGGTAGAAATCAAAAACATGTAGTGACAATTCTCAAAACATATAGTGACAGTATTCAAAATGTAGCAAGACACCCCTTAAAGTTGACACTAGATTTGAGTGTCACTCAAAGTATTATTGATCTTTACCTATAGTTTTTTACCTTTAGTGACAAACTTTGTATGTCACAATAAGTCAATTTTTTTGTAGTGAATTAACCATGACACTAACCGATTCCATTGGTAATCTTTTAATTTGATACCATGAACCTTTTGATGAGTATTTTAACTTTGTTACATTGTCGATATTAAATCGGTTGTTATACATTAAATGTAAGTAAGGCCGTGACAAATTTATTATTATGGTAAACTTTGTTAGATATGTTATAATTGAATTGTTCTAATATACATATTATAAAAAAATGTTACACAAAAAAAGTCGTTCTAACAAATCAGATGAACTTCATCCTTCAACGCGAACTAATATGAGCTTCAGCTTTCAATCTTCCTAAACTTTGTTTTCACTACCTGGTTCACAATCATCAAATAAATTGTGTTTTCCCCTAAATTATATTTTCAATCCGTCTTTCACGATCAACACGTTAATTTGTATTTCCCTAAATTTTGTTTTCACTTCCGCGCCGACGACAAGTTGGTCCGACGCAACTCAATTCCTAACCTAACACTGTTGCAGTTACAGGAACCGAGAGTTACACTTACATGGGGCACTGTTTCAATGAATTCACCATCAACAACGATTACACTTCTTCTACTTTCATCAACTGTAACATCGATAGAGCCGACGAATTTTAGAGAAGGTAGGGTAACTCTTCATCGGAAGCCAATAAAAGATAAGAGCCTTTGTCTTGCAAAAATTTAAACTATCATCACTAAAAATAGAAGCCGAGTAATCTTTGGTTTAATCCCATGAATTTAATTGGTTATTTGGCCTTTTAGTGGAGCAAATTGGAGAAAACCTCATTGCATATAATGAAAAGATAGGGAGAAAAATGATTTATCTATCTAATCCCTCTTTGAGAATAGAATTATTGAGTAGACTTACCATTAATTAGGATAGAAAACAAAACAGTCGCAACACACTTCATAATGACGTTAGTTAAGTTAATGGAGAAGTCACAGTTAAGAGTGTTTGAGGGAGAAAATCCCATTCCACTATGTCATAAGCTATAGTCATATTTTTCTTAATGTCGATGTAACCTTATTTACTAGATTGAGTGAAATCAAACTTAACTTAGTCTAGATAATGTGTGTCATCTTAATCTCTTGTAAATGCTACTTGAGTAAGAAAAAGCTAATGAAAAATAATGCTTTAGTATACATAAACTTTGTCGCATGTTGATTTAGCATGCATAAATTTTGAATTGACACACTTTGAAACACCTTCTAAATTATTTTTAACTTTGTAAATCGACTTATTGACTTATATATTAACTTACAGACATCAATGACAATATTTGATGTCTAAGGTTGGTGAATCCATTTACCTATAATGTGTACGGACTCATCATCAAGTCGGGGAGTTATGTAAGTTAACTTACACATGTCGATATTGATTCACATTAATGCAATGAAAATTGTTTTTCAAACACGTGTAAGTGAATTGACAAATGTGTAAATCAACTTACTAAACCTACATACTAGATTTTTGGGCTATTATGATAGTTACAAAGTTCTTATTTTTCATAGAAAATATTTTTCATTGGCCTATACTGTTCATGCATCATATATATGAAGTGGAATGAATAGTCACAATAAAGGGATGTTTGAATTATGACCCATTTAAAATTTAGTTACTGCACTTTAATTGATGTTTTACTTAAGTTTAAACTTGGTAATAATAAGTTGATTCCTAATTTCTTCACTTAATTGAATGCTCTCGACAGTTTACATGAAGTTTAGAAGTTGAAAATAAAAACAATAATAGTGAAGTGTGTTTTGTGCGTGAAAATAATTAAAGATGAGGATATAAAGATCACACACAACAAATATATTGATATATCCAACTCAAGCAGTCCAGCCCTCACAACCGTGAGATTTTTACTATGTGCTTCAAAACACATTTTCTCTTGATCACACATTGATCAATTACAATCTTCACTTTTCAACCTAAAAAGAATTTTTACAAACACCTTAGGATTTTTACAAACACCTTTAATCTAACATAAAAGATAAACTTGAGTTCATTTCAACGTGTATAACAAAAATTGTTCAGCATCTAATGATTCTCAAAACTTTATTTGAGATAAGTAAAGATAAATTCAGTAAATGATGATCCACAAATATAGTGAAGACAACTGGAGTTGGCTTGAAGAGTTTTTTACATGTTCTTACTTAAACAAGTGTAAGTAGATTGCAAATTGAACTATTGTCTTCATATTCCAATTGATATTCAATTTATTGTTGACGAGAGGCTTTGAATATCCAGTTTAAACTAAATATAACTATTAGACACATTATCCAAGTGTCAGATCTGTTTTAAAACAATTAAACACATATCTACATTACTGTCCAAAACGTTCTTGACAAAGCCAAAATATTCGTCCTTGTTTGTCTGAATGAAAACATGAGTGAGTGTGAGAATGACCTATCACATGTTTGTTGGTACTATTCCAAATTATAATTATGCAAAGCTTTTCGTAGAACAATGTAAGTACAATGTAGCTGTGTCATTGTCTTCCTTACTCACTGCTCATCAGTCTGAAGGTTGTTTTCCTCTTTTCAGCCTTCAACTCAAGTTATGGGCTTGATTACTTTTGGGTGGCTCATGTGCGAATTATATCAATATTGAACAGACTTTTAGCGATCCAAAAACTAATTCATTTGTCGCTTATCTTTCATTTAAGACAAATAGAATAAACCAGATCGTTATGCAACCATTATGTCATCAATATGTGTATCATTCTACATGTTTGTTATCACAAGTATACCTTTCAAATCTTAACTTTTAATTGCTTATTAAATGTTGGAAATCTCGTGTGCAAAATTCCAACTGATTTACTGTATATTGCCCCTTCCAAATTGTTCTTTAATATAACAACCAAAACATTCTAGTGAATGTTCTTCGATCGTTCGTTAAACAAATGACTTAATAAATAGATCAATCTTGAAATGATTTCTTCTTTAAAGTTGATTCTTATCAATCTGTTGAACTAATATTAATATTTATGAGTTCAATGAACTTGTTCATCATGAGAACTTAGTTGGTACTATTCCAAATCAGAATTATGCAAAGCTTTTTGTAGAATAATGTAAGTACAATGTACTTGTGTCATTGTCTTCCTTGCTCATTTCTCATTAATCTAGAGGTTGTTTTCCTCCTTTCGATCTTCAACTCGAGTTATGGGCTTAATTACTTTCGGTTGGCTCATGTGAGAATTATATCAATCTAGAACAGATTTTAGTGAACCCAAAATTGATTCCGTTGTCTCTTGGCTTTGATTTAAGACAAATAAAATGAACCAAAATGTTTAGAAACCATTATGTGTTCAATATGGGTATCAAATCTGCATGTTTGTTATTACAAGTAGGTCTTCAAATCTTAACTTTTAATTGTTCATTAATTGTATATTGCCCCTTCCAAAAATATATTTATTGTTAATTAATCTTTAATAGAACAACCAAAACATTCTTGTGAATGTTCTTCAATCATTCGTTAAACAAATGAATTAATAAATTACTTAATCTTGAAATGATTTATTCTTTTAAGTTGATTCTTCATGTTTGTTGAACTAATATGAATATTTATGTGTTCAATGAACTAGTTCATCATGAGAATATTATTTCTTAATAATTGAAAATGGTGTCTTCTATAAGAGGATAAATCTTTTCTTGATGCAATATTTTCAACAATTTCTCTTGGTGTTTCAGAAGTTATGTCTTGCCTATCAAGTATCACTAAGATACTTTAGTATATGTATGAATGTATTGCACACTTTTTCCATGAAGATGTTATCATGAAGATGGAATAATCATTCTCTAGAATGATTGATATATAATCTATTCCTTTTGACATACTCTCATTATTGAGTAGATACTCATGCACATGTTGATACGAATGGCTTCTAGCTTGTACACTTTTGCAATTCATATTCTTCAAATAAAACTCAAGTACAATCATTAGTAGATCACCATTCATAAAACTTAATCATTTATTTCATAAGGTTTTTTGTCATTAAAACATATAAATTTTTACCTCAACAATCTCCTCTTTTTTTTATGATTACAAATCTTTTGAATAAATCTTAAGTTTTATGGATGGATCACAACAAGAAAACAAGGTTTTTGTGAGGGCCAAAAGCCCTCACAAAGGGGAAGAAGCAGCCACAAAGTGGGATTTTGTGAGGGCTTTTGGCAGCCACAAAGAAGCTGGTCACAAAGTTTTGTGAGGGCTTTTGCAGCCACAAAGTGTCTGAAACAGGTTGGCATTTGTGAGGGCTTTTGCAGCCACAAAATGCTGCTTTTGTGAGGGCATAGGCCGCCACAAAGGACAGGCTCAATTTTTCTGATTGGACCTTTGTGAGGGCCCAGGCCGCCACAAACTCCCTCCTTTGTGAGGGCTTAGACCGCCACAAAATATTACGTATTTAATAAGTTAATTTTTAAATTCAAAATTAATAGTTTATCATAATATTATATATAATAAATTAATATAAATATAATATTAAAATTTAAATTTAAATTAAATTTAAAATATAATATAATTATAAATTAAATTTAATATATAATAAACTAATCTTAATATAATTAAAAATTTAAAATAAAATATTTAAATTAAATTAAAGATTAATAATTAAATTGAAGATTAATTTAAATAATAAAATATTAATAATAAAATATTTAAATTAATAATTATAATTATAATTAAACATTAATTTAAATTATAAATAAATTAAAATTAAAATTAAAATTAATATATAATAAACTAATCTTAATATAATTAAAAATTCAAAATAAAATATTTAAATTAAAATTAAAGATTAATAATTAAATTAAAGAATAATTTAAATAATAAAATATTTAAATTAATAGTATTAGGCACCGCCGGAGACTCTTCTCCATGATTAGTCCAAATCCAGTAGTTAGGCATAAATCCTGCATACAAATGTACTCTTATTTCATCTTCACTTTTAAACTGTCTACATCAACACAAACAACATGGACATCTGATTCCCCCTTCATCTTCGACAATTTTTTGCACTCTCGCAAAATTGAGAAAGTCTTCAACCTTGTTAGCAAAACATTGTTTAAGACCCTTTCTTCTAGTAAAATTCATATCGTACATCCAACTACGGTCGAAATCTATATATATATATATCGATGTTTTATATATTAATTGCTTTATTTTTCAAAAGCATTATATATAAATTTTGACATATTTATATGTCAATTAGGGGAGCATGCATTTGCACACAATATAATATATTATTAGCAATACAATAATTATATATATAAACCGAAATAAAATTTTAAATTATATATATATATATCAATACTATAAAAAAATATCAATACTAACAAAAAAAAAAATAAACATTATATATATATATATATATATGTATATATCAATACTTATAACAAAAAATAACAATTAATATCATCAATTTTAATAATGTTTTTTTAAAATCAATAACTTTGGCATATATGTCAATTAAGAGATTATATATTAATTAATTTGCAAACAATATAATAAATTATTAATCAAGGCTATATCATTATACAAACCTATATAAAATTTTAAATGGTGTTTTTTTAATAATCAAGACTTATTTATAACAAAAAATAATAATACCATCAATTTTAATAATATTTTTTTAAATAATAATTATATTAAAACCAATATATTTTAACCGTGTTTGAAACTTTAATTTATCATATATTATGTAAACAACATCATTTCTATTTTTTTAAACATAAATTTATAAAACTAATCTAAATATATATATTACTAATCTATATTTTGAAAATAATATATATATATATATATATTTACTAATATAAATTTAAAATATATAAAATAATAACTTGATGCCGAGCAGCGTCTGACTTCAAGCTTTCACTCACGTACGATACTTGCAAGTCTTCGAAATAATTAACAAGCACTGTAAAAATAAAAATCAGTAATATTAATTCTTATATCAAATTAAAAAATAAAATTATAAAACTACATATATAATATAATGTATCCTTACCAAAATTAAATCAAGCTTGATGAAATATTTTGTGTAGAGAGAAGGTGGAGAGAATAGTTAGAAGGAGGTTTTAGAGAGAAGTTAGATGTAAAAAAATGAAGGAGAGTGGAGAAATATATATAGGGTATGCTTGACCCTTTGTGGCTGCCAAAGCAGCCACAATGCCAACGGATATAAGCATTTTGTGGCGGCCTAGGCGGCCAGAAAATCCAGTTGTACTGGGCCTCCTTTGTTGCGGCCTTTGCAGCCACAAATGCCACGTACGCTTTTCTTTGTGGCGACCTATGTAGCCACAAACGCACTAGTCACGTCAGTCTTTTGTGACGGATTTGACCCTCACAAAATTGATTTTTTGTGATTGTAAAAGCCCTCACAAAATCCTTAAAAATTTAACTGGATTTTGTGGCTGTCTAAGCCCTCAAAAAATCACAACGTTGTGATTTTGTGAGGGCTTAGGCAGCCACAAAATCCAGTTAAATTTTTAAAAATTTGTGAGGGCTTTTTCAGCCACAAATAAAGACCAATTTCAATTTTGGAATTTGTGAGGGCATTTTCGGTCACTAATTTGTGAGGGTTTTATTCAGCCAAAAAATATTTATAAAGTTGGCCACAAAATAGTGTTTTTCTTGTAGTGGATATAACAACAACAAAAAACAAGAATGGTCATTGATATGTAATTAAACTCTCTCTAAATACATGCAGGAGGTTAATTTTTAACATTCTAATTAAACTCTCCCTATATACATGCAACAGTTTAATTTTTAACATTCTTCATTAATTAAACTCCCCCTAAACATATGCAAAAGGTTAATTCTTAACCTTGTTCATTAATATATTTTTCTTCCCCCTTTTGGCATCTATCAAAAAGATTGGGGAATAAAAAAAATATAACGTACAATTCTTGGGAGAATAATATGAATAAATTGCACATAGAGATTATGAGATTGATAAATGCATTACTATATCAAATGTGACACCCTAAATCCCAAATAATTTTTATTTTTTTATTTTTCATATTTTTAAAACTATGAACTTCTTCAAATAACTAAATATACAAACTTCCAAACATATTTATTTATTATTAAGATAAAGAGTATCACATAATCATCAACACGTCAAATAAATCCAAAGGATCCATCAAACTTAACAACTTGAAATCAAAATATCAGACAACAAAATCATTTTTAAAGTACACATACTTATGTTTAATATTAAAGGCAAATGTAGTCCCAACCCGATGTCTTTATCAGAACAGGAATTCCTAAAATAAAATAAAAAATGCTCAAGAGAACATCAACACAATGCATATAATAAGAGTCTTCAAGAAATGATGGCTTTTGCCTCTCCGATGGTATTAGTCATCACCTGCAACTTACAACTCGTCTGCGTCCATCGCAAACACCAAACACAAACAACGAGAGGTAAGTATCAAAATTATGTAACAATATAAGATAAACGAGGAGAACACGCAATTAGTCAAATCAGTACAAACAAGAGAAACACTCGAGATCATAATATCAAAGGTTAATCTAAATCAATCACAATAGAGCAATCACAAGGATGACATGTTATCCATGTCCTATACTCTATACTTCTTCATCATTTGGTACCATTCTACTCTTAAGTACTTGGTTAGGAGGCCTGATACTATGCCACTACAAGGGTGGACGGACAATTCATGAATGGCCAAGTCCTCGTAGGTCCCTCAACTCAACCCGAGACACATATGCGCGACGGTCGGGGTATTCTTGTGTTGCACGGTAGCTCCTGGCTTTAGGGAATAACCCACTAATCCAGTTAAGAATTCCCCACTAGAGGTACCCCTAAGGTCTATCAGTCTTACCTTACAGTTCGACTGTAGCCCTCCACGATCAGGCTCATTCAGTTGTACTTCCCTGAAATACTAGGTTTGTAAAACCCTCCCTATATGATGACAAAATAATCCTAACTCCAAAATGTACGACACATATCTCATACTTACTCGATCATCACAACTCAATACATTTCATTTTGACTTCACAATATTCATCATTATATATCTATAACAGTCAATCACAATAAAATCTCAATATTTGATTTACACTACTCATAATACACAATTCAGTTTCATCAATCACATAGTAAGGAATCAATTAAGTGGCACATTCAAGTAATATCACAATTTCAATCAGTAATAAGAACACTCCAGTACATATCATTCATATAATAACAATTAGTATAGGTTTCATAAAATCAAATAACACGCAATCTTAATATAAATTAATTCACAATAATTCTATAGGTTTATAAATTACATTTCAGTCCTCACTATTACCATTCATAGATTATTAATTAGCTATTATTACTCAATAGAGCTCAAGTGTAGTAAGTCCCAAATGAACATTTGGAAATTTTAATATTCCCGTTTATCTCACATTATTTTATATTCATAAAATCGAACATCATCTCACCCCTTACCTCAATTGAAGATTTTGTCCAATGAATCTGATATGCTAACGAGTCGTTTCTTCGTCGGTCATCGTCTCTAATAATCCGCGAGAGAATTATAGACATACAACCACTAAATACAAATAAATTACTTATCAAATATAATTAAATAAATAAATTAATTAATTAATAAATTATCTACTATTTGTAATATAACCCAAAAATATATTTAATATCATTAAACATACATATTACTATAATCATTTTTTTTTTGAACTAAATATGTGTGTTTAATGATATAATCAAAATAGATTACACCTTTTAGTTGAAAAACCAATTAGACTATTTGTATTATTTTGTTTTCACGACAATTTGCATGAATCTTATGTTAGCCTTATCAGAAACTAATTACTTAGTTCAGTGAGATATCCTTCGACAATTCCCTTTAGAAACCAATTGCATTTAATAGTTTAGCTGCTAACTTATTTTTTAGGGATAATTGTTATGATAATTGGTTAAGTAACTTAAAGGGAAATTCCATTTCACTGCACTTTACTGCTCTTCATTTTGTTTCAATTTTTCTTGAATTTTGCTTATATACATTATGTATTCTATTATACTAACAAAATTTGTGTTATTATCAAAAGCTAATTGATGGAATTAATAAGTCATACCTAATCGTGATTGGTATTAAAAAGACGGCTATTGGCAGAAAGCGCTAATCCTTTTATTCTTTTTCTTTTTTCTTCCGTCTTTTTTTCAGACAGGCTATCATTTATACAGATATATATCTTGGTAATTTTAAGTTTATTATTAGGCCTGATTGTGAAACACGAGCTTGTCATATAGTTGATCCGCCAATATTCCATTATTATTATTATTATTATTATTATTATTTATTCGCCTTTTAACGCTAATGTTAATAGACTATTAATATACATGTTTATTTCTTTTTTCTTTTTTGCCCAAAATCAATGTAAATATTTATATTTAATATTAATAATTCAAATAAATTATTAGGATAAAAAACGTAGGAAATTATCACATTACAACAAATACACATATAATATAGTTTATTATAATATTAATTACTATTATATATTAATTAAAAATTTGGCTTAAATATAATTGTCTTTTTATTTCAACGGAATAACATCATAGATTTTAAATATAATTGTTGCACTAATAGATTTTGAGGCATGGTGTGGTTTAAATAAGCGCAAAAAGATTGACACTTCATTAAAGTTAGACAAAAAAATTTGTTTAGGGACTACAACAGGAGAGAATAAATGGAAAGACTATTTTTATGATTTAGCTAAAGTATAGAGATCAAAACTGCAATTAAACATTTAAATTTTATTTAAGTTATGATTGGATCAAATTTAAATTTAATTTGATATTAGGATAAAATTTTGCTAACTTTGATTCTGTTATTGTGGAAATCGGGCAATAATATAATTTTTTGTCAAAAGAGTTCAATGTTAATTGATCGTGAAAAAAAATAGATAACACTATTTTTATGTTCTTACAATTTAAATTAAATGATATCAATTAAAAAGAATTTTGATAGACAATTTTATTTAGAGATCAATATGTAGTTTTGATAGATAACAGTCTTAAATTTTGATAGATAACACTCTTAAATTTTTTTACACTAATGTATAACCACAATTATTCATAGTTCATAGGTGACATCTTAAAAATAAAGTTTAACTAAGAATTAGTTTAATTAAAATTTAAACTCGAATTATCTCGAACAATTCGTTTTAACTAAAGTTGATTAATTATTTAAATTCAATTACTTTATTAATTTTACGAAATAAAATTACATTTATTTGACAAATAAAATAGAATTAGATATATCTCACAAATAGAATTTAAAGATAAACCTTTTAAAAAATGGTAATTGATTAATTGACAATACAACTTAATTTCACAATTTCATAATAGAATGATAGTTTAGAGAGAAAAAGAAAAACTTATGTTGGGCCTAATTGAAATAATATATTGCATAAATATACTTTTTTATTTAATTTATAATGTAAAATAAAATGAGAAAGATATAATTTTATTCTACGAGAAAAGAAAAAAAAGATATGATTCGAAAATAAAATTAGATAACGATATGTTTCCTAAATTTTCAACAACAAAAAAAAAGTAAAGATATCTCCCCCTGATTTATCGTGGTTTGTTATTAGTGATAACATTAATGTTTGTCAATATTCCTATAAATTAACACGATACATTCAATCTTCATCCAACAATTTCACAAGCTCACAATTTTGATTCGTAAATCATTTGCATTCTTCAAATTTATTAAGTGAAACAAGATGGTTGCATCAATTTGTTCAAATAATGCATGTGGTTTATATGATGCAGCTGGTATCAAGAATATTTGTGGGAAGTGTTTTAGAAAAAGTCTCGAAGACAACAACGTTAAATCAAAGATTGAAGGACATATTTTGGAGAGTCCCACGTTTGATGTATGCAGTAATATTGCTTCTATGACTCTTACCGATTCTACCATCACAAAGAACTCAAAAGTAGCACCAACAAAAAATAGACTATGAAGACATAGATATATAGCACTCATGTATGTATCTTGTATTTTAAAATCATTGGTCACCAAACAATATAGGTAGATAGAGATTTTTTTTGTATTATTTTGTATTCTTTATGATGAATTTAATCATCATATAATTCTATTGAGAAGTCGTTTCTTTTTTTGTTATCCATTATTACTCAGAAGGCACACAATTTGGACACACTCGAATATTTTTAAAAAACTAAAAATAAATAAATAATATGTATTTTTATACATTTGCAACAACATGATATTTCCAAATATTGTGACCAAGATTTTGAAATTATTTATAAGATTGGGGCTTCTTTCTTTTTGAAATCTAATTATTATTATTATTTTTTAAAATGGATGTGGAGATGAAATTTGCATTAAGCTACCACCATTAAATGGGGTGATAACGATTAGAAGTCTTGAGAATTTCTTTTGATCTATAATTTTCTTTCTCTTTTTCCTGATTTATTATTATGAATAAAGTGAAAAAATATATCTACATATGTGGCTATACGAGAGTGATACATCCCCCATCAATATCTAATTGGCATTTTTAGTTGAATCACATATCAAAATGGCAATATTTTAAATTTTCAATTATTAAAATAGTGGTTTACAAGTCAAAACAATATAAAAATAATAAAATATTAATTAAATTTTTACAAAAAAACAATTAATTTAATTTTAATACAAAATTGGATCTCACAATTTTTTTTATGGAATAAAGTTGGTCTTAACTCATTTTTAGGTTATGATTGGCCAATTTAAAATAATTACATAATTTTATAATACGTACACTTATCAAAAATCGTAAGTATATATACATATAATGAATAAGTTCCGTAAAGAAATAAATATAGTATTTAAGAATAAAAATTATAAAGAGTAAAACTATATATAACTTTCAAAAAAAATTGGGAAACTAAACGCTATCCAATTTTAAGTATTTTGTGATTTTTAAAACAGGTAAGATAAGATCAAATAATTTTCTCAAAAATAAAAGATACGACCAACTAATAATAAAATAAAAATATCAAATAATAACACCACTAAATCACGTAATAACTTATGATTTTTTTTAAATAAATGTAAATAAAAAAGAAAATATAAACTTTTATATATACTAAGAAACTAACCACCTACCATAAAAAAAAGTTAACTTTAAGTTTCCTAAATTAACCATCTTGCAATTAATCTTAACCTAAAAGTATTCATATCCGGTTCTCATGTCATCAAACTACCCCTAAATTCCCTCATTATTCTTAACCATCTTGCAAGTATCCCCTTTATATATTAACCCCAAACCCTTTTGAAATATATCCAAATATATCTTTTCTTCATAAACCTTTCTATCTCACACTAAATTTCCAAATTATTGATATAATCTAGCTAGCTTAACATGGATTCATCACTATGTATCAACGGATGTGGTTTCTATGGTTCTCCATCACACAAGAATCTTTGTTCAAAGTGTTACAAATATTATTATCTCGAAGAAAATAGTCAAATTAGATCATGAAACCTTTGTGAATGATATTTTTGATGAGGCGGCTTATGTTTTTCTTCATGATTTTGAGAACACGAAAAACAAGAAAAAATATAAGTGCAAGAGTTGTCACAAAAAAGTGAGTCCCAAGAAGAACATGCAAGCAAAGTGAATTTAAAAGAGATTATTCACTCGACAACAAAATTTGTTATGTGTATATGATAAGTTAGCATAGCTAGTGTTACAAGTTTGTTAGTTATTTTGCACAACTAGTTACTTGTTTAAAGTGACTAATAACTCTTAAGTAAATGATGTAATTCATTCTTGATAAATCTTGCCATTATTTATGAATATATTTATTGTTATTACTATTATTCTTTGATTCATGGTTGCTTTTTAATTATTAAGTATGAATGTAACACTATAGAACAACCTCTTTGGAAATACTTATTATTAGATGTATGTTAAAATTAGGCTTGAAGTTATGGCCAAAATTATATTACTTAATATTGTTATAATTATATTTAATAGGATATTTTCAATTCAAAATTAATTTAAAATTTATTAATTAGATTTTATTTGTTAAGTATGATTGAAGAAATAGATTTGTTTTGATATAAAATTTAAATTATGGTTAAATCAAATTTCAAATTATGACGATATGTAACTAGCTCTTTGTTATGCCAGTCCCAAAAATCAGACTAAAATATAATTAAAAATAAATTAAATTATTTTAATAAAATAAATTTAACAAAAAAAAAAAAACAGAGCGGGTAGATGTGTCAAATAAAAGAAGGAGCTTCATCCTATTTTGAAACCAACTTTCTCCTATTTTGTAGCCAATAAATAAATTAACAATTCCATTCTATTTTTTTTAATTTATTAAACAAAATTAACAATTCTATCCTACAACTAAATCCCTCTTAGTTCGCAGCTAAGTGTCTATTGTTTGACTGTCAATTTTGTTTGTTAAAATGTTGTTTAAAATTAAAATAGACCTTTGGAATAAAATGCACAATTAGTGGATTATTATCATGCAAAAATGTATCTCAATTTTTTTCTAAAAAAAAAATAAATTTTGAGTATAATACAAACACAACATGAACATGCATACTAAAATTTTTGAACCTGTTACATTGTTTAAATAATCATATATTTGTTAATTTATATTTTAATAAATAAAATTCAAAGCGAAGTAAGAGTCGGTTGACAGCAAAGTAGCTAGGAAGGAGTAGTGAATTTTATTTATAAACATAATGATGGATTTGGTTGCAAAATAGGATGAATTGTCACTAATTTATTTGGAAGACAAAAAAAGAGAAAATTGATAAAATATTATAGCACAACACGAATTGAATATTGAACGACATTATTCAACAAACTCCTTAAGTTTTTACAAGATTATTAGTGTTTAAAAATGGCATTATGTTTAGCATGCAAACGTAGGATATTTTTCTATTATATTTATTTAAAAAAAAATTAAGTATATTTTTTATTTATATACAAAAAATATCTTTTTTTTTAAATATCCTACTTTAAAATTTATATACAAAAATGTCTTCATGAATTTTGTTTCATCCTTTAGAAAGTAGGAAAGTTGCATCTTGAAAATGCACCATGTGGTTCTTTAATTATTTATATTTTTTAATAAATGAATAAATATTAACTTAATAAATAAAATATAATGAAAATAATAAAAAAATACTAAATTATATTAATAAAATCAAATAAAATACATTAAACTGAAAACAAAAATACATAAGTATTGTAATATTTTAACAAATCCCTCATATGTTGCTAATCATGATTCTGATTATGTTACTATTTAATTTGTGTTTTTGAGTGGTTTATTCAAAAATATGTGAGCAAATATATTTATACAAAGATCAATGATCTCACCATGAAAGAAATCAAGAACATCATGTCTTACTTGAACTGGAGATTGATAAGAAGAAGAATCAGGTTATTTCCTTTTAAATACATAAGTAAGACAAATCATTCTCTATAGTTCAAACCTCAAGTTAAAGAGAATCAAGATTGATCAAGTCAACAGTCAAGCTCAATACTCGAGCTGAAGGTCAAAAGAAGCAAAACAACCTATAGATTGATGACAAGATTGATCTCCAAATTGATGAGTTATGAGCAAGGACATGAGTACATTGTTGTTGTATCCTTTTGCAGAAAGCTATGCATGCTTCTAAGTCAACAACTTATATTTTACAACTCATTCAATCATTATTCCACGTTCTCCATAAAACACATAAGCAAGAACTTTTTGGTTTTATAAAAGAACATTTTGGACCAAATAGCACATGTGCTTAATAAACTTCCATATGAACCAATAGCTTGTAGAGGTTCAATAACGGCTATATTGAGCCTTTTTAATCCTCTCCTCTTATGTAAAAGGAACATCAAAGAGAAGACAAATGTAAGAGTTTTAAAGGCAATTATTCCATATTTAAGTATTCCTACTCAACCAACAAAATTCTTCTCTTAAGGAAAACGTTACTCTCTCTCATTATATTCAAGGATCACTTTGTTGAGTTCTTGTTGATAATCAATCTCAAACAAGTGTTAATTAGTTTTTGATCATAAACTCTTTTATCATACACATCATTTATAACTCAACTCTATCTCTCAAGATAGTTTGAGTATGTTGTAAAAATCTTTTTAGTTATCAAAAGGTAAATTGTAAAAATCTCTTTTGAACTAAAAGGTAACTGAAAAAACTTTTCAAAGTTGAAAGATGAATTCTGAAATTGATCAATAGTGATCAAGAAAGATAGTGTGAAAGCAAGAATATTCTGGTGTTAAACACATTAGTGGAAAATCTCACAAATTATGAGGACTAGACATAGCCCACCATGGATAAACTAAGATACATCATTGTGTGATCTTCTTAACCTTATCTTGATTTATTTTTTACTCACTAGTCACATATCACCTAGAACTAATATGTTTTATTCATCTCTAACTCACCCAAAATATTGTAGATTTTTTATTTGAAGCCAAGGTTGATCTTGAGTTAATTTGAATAAAGTTCATAAATTAATATTTTAAAAAGATATCACAATTCAAACTTCTTCTTCCTTGTGATTGATATTTCTAATTCAGAGACATGATAATAATCATTTAAGTTCACGAATCCTTTTTAAAACCATACAAAAAATGCACATGTGCTAAAGATGCGTTCATATCGAGTAACATAAGACTTGTGAACTTCTTGTGTTATCAACACATGTGTCAATGAAGGTATAATATAAGTCATGCATTTGTATATCATATATAGTTATCGTTCAACCTTTTACGAAGGCATGTCGATTTTCTCAACTTTATTGCATCAATTGATGCTAAAATCAAAATTAACTTTAGCATGCACCACCATGCTATACTTCTTGAAAAAATGGCTATTTTTTTTTTTTTTTACTAATTAATTACTCAACCTAAATGGCATGTGCTCAATAGGTACTACTATCATTGGTATGTGTATTTTATTACATTAGTAATTTTAATATTTCATTAATGTAGAATTCATTTGCATCTAATTGGTTGAGCCAAACAACTTATTTAAGGGGCATCTGTTAAGGAGCATCACACGGGAATTCAAATGACAATTAAAGAAAAGCTTACGCATGAATAATTGGTTAGTCATTTAATGGAAACTTAATTAAATTCTACGATATATATCTTTACATGGCAATCGATGCATGCATTTAAGTATACAATCATTTCATGTGCAATCTTTGTGTTTAATAATATGCACACATTACAAAATATAGACTACTAACATAATTGAGTGAGTGACATCAAAAAAAACTTATCAATAAATGTTATAAATTTCACATAAATTTATTGTTCCATAGCCTCCTTTTAAATGATCATTCGGCTTAAAGAAGGACCTTGCAATATGTGCAATGCATCGAGCAAGAGTTTTTTGTTTTTTATTGATTGAAAAAATCAAAAATAGTCTATTTCCACGAATATTGAATTGATAAGTGTGGTTCATTCAATCCAAAAGGCACATAAAATTAAATGATTTAAGCTTATTTTAATTTGTTGAAGAAGGGAGTCATTCAAAAACATAGCTTACTTCATATTGGTCTAGACTTTATTGTTTTTCTTCATCAAAAAAAATTTGTACATAAGCATATGTCATAGCCCAATGATTTTTTAAAACCAAATTATCAATCTATATATTTATTAAATGGATGAAAGATATTTTCAGTGTTGTCATTGAGCTTTTCATATGTATTTTTTTTTTATAGAAACTTGTATGTAAGAGTAAGATGCAAAATTTAAATATTAAACAAGACATTTAGCGAATCTATAATCTAATCAAAATCTTAAGTAATGATTATGTATTCAACAACATATATAAAGTATTTATCATAAACATGCATTTTTAGTTAACAGTTAGATTAGAATCAATAATGCAAATAAAGTTGGAAAGTTTATAATGAGAGCTTGGCAAAAAGAACTTTGGGACATTTTGATATGATTTAGCATCCATGAATAATTCTTCATAAGTAGACATTCATTTATTAATATTGTTGGATCGCATGAAACTGTCAAACAAACATTAATATGGATAACACACAAAATTTGTGTAATCAATAAAATAATATATTATGCAATGTTTACAGTGTATTTGTTTGAATAATATGAAGTGTAAATATGCATTTCGGATTATTCTAACGAAATGTTCGAATAAAAGTTGTTGAAGGTCATCATGAATGAGCAAGATATTCAAAGGAAAGAAAATCAAATGAAAAGAACTCAAAACCAAATAACTTAGACTAAACTCTTGCATGTATATATAGTTATATACACATGCATTATTTGTTCATCATGTATGCTATGAATGGAGAAAAGAAATCTAAAGAGTTAGGCAACAATTATACTCATCTGAGGGAGAAAAAGAGACGATCGGTAATAATCATATTGGGAATTGTAGTACATTATGAGTGAAGAAAAGGAATGTTAAAGAGTTATATGACATGTTTACTTTTTTTAGGGAAGAAAAAGAGTGGACCAAAGCTAATACTAATGGAAAGTCGTGTGAAGTATTTTGAGTTGAGAAAAACTAATAAATGAGTTAGGTAAAACGCAAATTTTTGAGGTAGCTTAGTAAATGATGTATGTAATTAATGTGGACAGTTGGTGTATTTAATGTTGGACATTTGGTAATGTACATAATGGATGAACGCCTAAGTAGACATGAGTTGCAACTAGACTATTACATGAGTTATTATTACATTAGTTAATGAAAAAAAACTAATTATAATGAAAATTCAACTAATACATTATGCTAATAGAAAAGACCATAAGTAAGTTGAACGGTATATGTAAATTTTTGAGGTAGTTTAGTAAATGTTATATGTAATTAATGTTGGATGACTAGTGTAAAGTTTCAAGGAAGAAATACCACATGTCAACTTTAAACTTTTGATCTCTTGGAGTCTTGGGAAAATAAGTAAACACTTATTTTAAGTTTCTGGAGAATTTTATTCAAACATTTCGGGTGACATATATGTTTTCTCGAGTAAAGAGCATTGATTACACTTTTTAAATTGTGAAAATAAATTGATTTTATATTTTGGAATATGTGAAATTTGATATATGTGAGAAGTTATAGGTGCATTTAATGATGAAGGAATTGTTAGAAGTTTTCTTTTAGGATAGTCTAATGGAGAATTGAAGTGAAAAATTTAGTACATTAATTATAGAATTAAGAAATAATAAAAGACAACAACTTAATTAATCAGCTTTAACTAAGTTAGTAGCATTGTCTTTGACTTGGTCTTGAGACTCCTTTATACCTCTGGAAACTCATAGCGGAATGATTAAGAACTCTAAGTTATGTGCTAGAAAATATCTAGTTGTGATTTACTTAATTAACACGTCAACAATTTGATCTAAGGAAAATATATCATGAACCTGCACCTCATTAATTGGAATTTTCTCATAAATGAGCGATAAATGGCATTGACCGTTTATGGGATCTCTTTAAATGACACTTGTCTCCCATGTATTCATTCAAGTATTGTGTTAAACATAATTTTTCTTCATACTTACATCTTTATCTTCGCACACACACACAAAATACTAGAATGCACATTTCTATCGTGTCGTGAGGACAAAACTATACATTTTAAATCGCATGTATCGGTTTTATTATCTTACCTCTACACATTCAAGTAAAAACTTTAGCAATGTTATATAGTGAATAACAGAAGAAAACATAATAAGTGTTGTGAAAAATATGTTTGATGCAATTTTTTTTAATGAGTATAGAGAGATCAATACTTTGTAAAAACTAGATGATATATAAATGTCAAGATATCATGAGAGATCAATTCAATTTTTTCTATATCTTTTATTTAATTTATAAAAGAAAACAAAATAATAAAGATATTATTTAAAATACAGAAGAAAATTATTTAAAATTAAAATTGGATAACGATAAGTTTCTTTAAGCATATCTATAATGTAATCAAAATCTTAAGTAATGATTATGTATTCAACGACATATATAAAGTATCTCTCATAGACAAGTATGTTTAGTTAACAGTTATATTAGAATGAACAATGCAAATAAAGTTGAAAAGTTTATAATGAGAATATGATAAAAAGAACTTTTGCGACATTTTCCTCTGATTTAGCATCCATGAATAATTCTCCATAATCAGACATTTATTTATTAATATTGTCGGATTGCATGAAACTGTCAAACAAACATTAACGTGGATTAGACACTAAATTTGAGTGATCAATAAAATCATATATTACGTATGTTTATAGTGTATTTGTTTGAATAGTATGAAGTGAATATATGCATTTCGAATTATTCTAATGAAATGTTGAAATAAAAGTTATTGAAGGCCATCATGAAAGAGAGATATTTGAAGGAAAGAAAATCAAATGGAATGAACTCAAAACCAAATAACTTGGACTAAATTGTTGTATGTATACATAGTTATACGCACATGCATTATTTGTTCATCATGTATGGTATGAATGGAGAAAATAAATTTAAGAAGTTACACGCCATGTTTACTTTTTTTAGAGAAGATAAAGAGTGGACTAAAGCTAATACTAATGGAAATTCGAGTGACGTATTTTGAATGGAGAAAATCTAATAAATGAGTTAAGTCATCTGCAAGTTTTCGAGATAGCTTAGTAAATAGTGTATGTAATTAATGTGGACGGTTGGTGTATTTAATGTTGGACATTTGATAATGTACATAATAAATGAACACCTAAATAGACATGAGTTGCTGACTAGACAATTACATGAGTTATTATTACATTAGTTAATGAACAAAAGCTAATTATAATGCTCGAGAATTCATGTAATCAATACGGACAACTGATGTAATTAATGTTGGGTGACTCGTCTAATTTCCAAGGAAGAAATACCACATGTCAACTTTAAACTTTTGATCTCTTAGAGTCTTGGAATATAAATAAACATCTATTTTAAGTTTATGGGGAATTATATTCAAGCACTTGGTGACATATATGTCTTCTCGAGTGAACTGCATTGACTACATTTGTGAAATTGTGGAAATGAATTGATGGTATATTTTGGAATATGTGAAATTTGATATATGTGAGAAGTTATAGGTACATTAATGATGGCGGAATGGTTAGAAGTTTTTTTTTAGGATAGTGCTATTGAGAATTGGAAGTGAAAAGTTTAGTACATTAATTATAGAATTAAGAAATAATAAAA
>JBBPBS010000749.1:3102719-3115267 GCA_037974835.1 Cicer judaicum
TGCATTGACTACATTTGTGAAATTGTGGAAATGAATTGATGGTATATTTTGGAATATGTGAAATTTGATATATGTGAGAAGTTATAGGTACATTAATGATGGCGGAATGGTTAGAAGTTTTTTTTTAGGATAGTGCTATTGAGAATTGGAAGTGAAAAGTTTAGTACATTAATTATAGAATTAAGAAATAATAAAAGACAACAACTTAATTAATCAGCTTTAACTAAGTTAGTAGCATTGTCTTTGACTTGGTCTTGAGACTCCTTTATACCTCTGGAAACTCATAGCGGAATGATTAAGAACTCTAAGTTATGTGCTAGAAAATATCTAGTTGTGATTTACTTAATTAACACGTCAACAATTTGATCTAAGGAAAATATATCATGAACCTGCACCTCATTAATTGGAATTTTCTCATAAATAAGCGATAAATGGCATTGACTGTTTATGGGATCTCTTTAAATGACACTTGTCTCCCATGTATTCATTCAAGTATTGTGTTAAACATAATTTTTCTTCATACTTACATCTTTATCTTCGCACACACACACACAAAATACTAGAATGCACATTTCTATCGTGTCGTTAGGACAAAACTATACATTTTAAATCGCATGTATCGGTTTTATTATCTTACCTCTACACATTCAAGTAAAAACTTTAACAATGTTATATAGTGAATAACAGAAGAAAACATAATAAGTGTTGTGAAAAATATGTTTGATGCAATTTTTTTTAATGAGTATAGAGAGATCAATACTTTGTAAAAACTAGATGATATATAAATGTCAAGATATCATGAGAGATCAATTCAATTTTTTATATATCTTTTATTTAATTTATAAAAGAAAACAAAATAATAAAGATATTATTTAAAATACAGAAGAAAAATTATTTAAAATTAAAATTGGATAACGATAAGTTTCTTTAAGCATATCTATAATGTAATCAAAATCTTAAGTAATGATTATGTATTCAACGACATATATAAAGTATCTCTCATAGACAAGTATGTTTAGTTAACAGTTATATTAGAATGAACAATGCAAATAAAGTTGAAAAGTTTATAATGAGAGTATGATAAAAAGAACTTTGGGACATTTTCCTCTGATTTAGCATCCATGAATAATTCTCCATAATCAGACATTTATTTATTAATATTGTCGGATTGCATGAAACTATCAAACAAACATTAACGTGGATTAGACACTAAATTTGAGTGATCAATAAAATCATATATTACGCATGTTTATAGTGTATTTGTTTGAATAGTATGAAGTGAATATATGCATTTCGAATTATTCTAATGAAATGTTGAAATAAAAGTTGTTGAAGGCCATCATGAAAGAGAGATATTTGAAGGAAAGAAAACCAAATGGAATGAACTCAAAACCAAATAACTTGGACTAAATTGTTGTATGTATACATAGTTATACGCACATGCATTATTTGTTTATCATGTATGGTATGAATGGAGAAAATAAATTTAAGAAGTTACACGCCATGTTTACTTTTTTTAGAGAAGATAAAGAGTGGACTAAAGCTAATACTAATGGAAATTCGAGTGACGTATTTTGAATGGAGAAAATCTAATAAATGAGTTAAGTCATCTGCAAGTTTTCGAGATAGCTTAGTAAATAGTGTATGTAATTAATGTGGACGGTTGGTGTATTTAATGTTGGACATTTGATAATGTACATAATAAATGAACACCTAAATAGACATGAGTTGCTGACTAGACAATTACATGAGTTATTATTACATTAGTTAATGAACAAAAGCTAATTATAATGCTCGAGAATTCATGTAATCAATACGGACAACTGATGTAATTAATGTTGGGTGATTCGTCTAATTTCCAAGGAAGAAATACCACATGTCAACTTTAAACTTTTGATCTCTTAGAGTCTTGGAATATAAATAAACATCTATTTTAAGTTTATGGGGAATTATATTCAAGCACTTGGTGACATATATGTCTTCTCGAGTAAAGTGCATTGACTACATTTGTGAAATTGTGGAAATGAATTGATGGTATATTTTGGAATATGTGAAATTTGATATATGTGAGAAGTTATAGGTACATTAATGATGGCGGAATGGTTAGAAGTTTTTTTTTAGGATAGTGCTATTGAGAATTGGAAGTGAAAAGTTTAGTACATTAATTATAGAATTAAGAAATAATAAAAATAACAACTTAATTAATCAGCTTTAACTAAGTTAGTAGCATTGTCTTTGACTTGGTCTTGAGACTCCTTTATACCTCTGGAAACTCATAGCGGAATGATTAAGAACTCTAAGTTATGTGCTAGAAAATATCTAGTTGTGATTTACTTAATTAACACGTCAACAATTTGATCTAAGGAAAATATATCATGAACCTGCACCTCATTAATTGGAATTTTCTCATAAATTAACGATAAGTTGCATTGACCATTATTTGATCTTTTTACATGACACTTGTCTCCCATGTAATCACTCAAATATTATGTCAAACATCATTTTTTTTTCACACTTACATCTTTATCTTCACACTAAAAACACAAAAATGCACATTTCTATCATGCCATTAGGACAAAACTATATATTTTAAATCGCATATGTCAGATTTATGATCTTTAACTGTGTTATACAATGAACAACAGAAAAAGACATAATAATTGTTATGAAAAATATGTCTGATACAATTTTTTTTAGTAAATATAGGAAGATGAGTGCTTTTTGAGAACTAGATGATATGTAAATGTCAAGACATCAAGAGAAATCAATTCAATTTCTTTTGTATTTTTTATTTAAATAATAAAAGTAAACAAAATAACAAATATATTATTTAAAATACAGAAGAAAAAAAATTATTTAAATTTAAAATTGAATAACGATAAGTTTCTTTAATTCATTATAATTTTCCTAGATTTTCTCATGTCAAAAAATAAAATAAAATGAGTTTCCAAGATTCCTAATTGAATATGATCTATTATTAGTGATAACCATCTTGCTAGTATCCCCTATAAATCAACACAACTCATTCAATTATTATCCAACAATATCACAAACTAGCAACTTTTCTTTCATAAATCTTTCTACTTTTCTTGAGATCAAAACTTAGTGAAAAAAATATGGTTCCACCTATTTGTTCAAATAAAGGATGTGGTTCATATGATGCTGTAGGTATCAAGAATATTTGTGGAAAGTGTTTTAGAGAAAGTCTCAAAGAAAACACTACGAAATCAAATACTGGAGGTGATGTTTTAGAGAGTCCTATCTTTAATATATGCAATGATATTGCTTCAATGAATCTCACCAATTCTACCATCATGGAGAAGACAAATAGGTTCAAAAGTTGTAACAAAGTGTGATTGATAAATTAAAATATGGATTATAATCTATGGTCTATAGAATATAAATAGATATCGATTATCGATGTTTTCTATATTTTCTTGAAAAAAAATTGTATCTTTTTATTATGAAGTTATGATGTGACTTTTTTTACAATATATTATGTGACTTAATTATTATCATTATAATGCATATTATCAATTATTATATTGAAAAATTGTTTCTTTTTCTTGATCGATTACTACCATTCTTGAACAAATCCAATCCTTTATTTGAACAAATCCAATCCTTTACTACCATTAATGTACCCACTCACATTAATGTAATCCCTTTTCTCTATCTTGAGATTATGTACAAGATTGGATTTCCTTTTTTCTTTGAATTTAATTTTAATTTATGATGAATGTGGGTGCTCTAGAGATTACATTAAAAGTACAATTTGAATGAAACTTGTGGTGGTTCAATAGAGAAAAGGGATTTCTCCAACTCTTGGATCTTTACAATTGTTTGGAAGGACTTGAAAAATATAGTAAAGCACTTCGATTTGGCCATGGCTCATCCCATCCCCAGTAACTTTTTAGTGTTTTAAAAAAAAAGTCGATTTGATAATAAAATAAATGATATTAATGAGTTTATTGAAAGTTTCGATGCAAAATAGTATTTATTATATACTTTAAGTAAATATTAGATATAGATGATATTAATGAGTTTATTGAAAGTTTCAAAGTATTTATTACATATTTTAAGTAATTATTAAATATAGATGATATTAATGAATTTATTGAAAGTTTTGATGCAAAATAGTATTTATTACATATTTTAAGTAAATATTAGAATGGATGAAGAGTCATCTTGTCTTTGGTATCATGTAACTTTTATTTTGGGTCACTCCATGCCACCACTAAATGGTTTAAAAGCCTTGTGAATCTCTTATAATCTATCATTGATCTTAAGATGTCTTCAATTTAATTTTTTCTTTTTCTTTTTTCACATAACCATTGTTCCTTGGCTCCAAAGATCAATGGTCTTATATGTATATCACTAACAATAAAAATTTGATTTATAATAAGAATATAAAGATGATTTGGTGGTTGAAATAAAAAAGTTAGAGAATTGAGTGATAAAAGTCGATTTGGTTAGGAGATATGAGTGGGGAGAGAGGGAGAAATTAGATACACATTTGTTTGGTTCAAAAGGAGGAAGGTAGGAGAAGAATTTTTTGTTGATTTCGTGTTTGGTTCAATGAGATGGGAGGGTAATTTAGTCTTTTAAGGCAAGTTAGTGACATATGAGTCTTATTTTTCACTTCACTGCTTTAAATCATCCACAATAAAATACTATATTTTAGGTAATTAAATGAGTCTATGTGTAGACATCACTCTAATTTATAATTTTTTAATGTTAGTATTTAATAAACACTCGTTTCCTCCAATCAAATTTCTCAAACAAAAATTATAAAATGAATTTCATCAACAATTTTATATCATTATATTTCAACGATAAACAATTATGAGAGAGAGTTTATATTGACGCTCGCCTTAATAATCATCCAAATTTTTTCTCTCTACAATTAGGGTATCTATTTAGTTTTGTGCTAAATAAGGGATGCACCCCCATTGTAAAATAATACAATAGTTTTTTATTCTTGAAATAACAATAAAAACTTAGGTAAAAGTATATAAATATCTTTACAATTAGTTTTCTTTAAAATGAAAGACAGTGAAATTCAATGGTATAAATTCACTAAAAAAATGAAAATAGTTGATTAGACAGTGAAATTCAATGGTATAAATTCACTAAAAAAATGAAAATAGTTGATTAGCCAATGATGTTAAGTTGGGGCCAAGCAGAGTTATAATACTTTTTTATTAAAGGGGGTCATAATAATATTGATAAAGGAGTAAATTTAATTATAATTAAATTGGACCAAGTGTTATCTACAAACCTATGATCTATCTATGTGTATGTTGTAATAAAAGAAGATTCAGGAAAAAGAGGAAAAGTAATGACAAAAGAGATCAAAGAAAACTAAAATATAGCAATAGATATGAACAAATTGAAGGCAAAAAAAATGGATTTTGTCCTTTTTATATGCTTTTGCATAATTTAATCAAATAATTAGACCCCCAATGCCTTCACAATATTATTGTAAATGTGGATGATTACCCCATTTATCATCATACTTTTTTTCCTTCGGATGGATTCATTTGGTGTGATGACAAACAATTAGAAGGCATAGAAGAATCAACACATTAAGGAAAATAATACATTTATTTGAGATATTATTGAGAGTCTAATGGCTACTAAAATAGCAAGAAAATATAACTTTGCATTGAATCTTATTTTAGTAGTCAGAGTTCAAATCCTGATTTTGTTTTTCAAACTCTTTCAAGTATCTAGTTCAACCAATTATATTCACAATCTATATTCAAAATTAAATTCTTATAATTAAATAATTCTACTAATCAAGTATCATTCTTAATAATAGGAGGGACCACTCCACTCTAAATAGTTGAAATTAATGCTTACAAGATAGAGTATTGATTACAATTAGTAGTTTATTACTCACCACATGAATCACACCAAATTGAATCTAGAATTATTGATGCAGCCATACAAAAGCAAACAATGATAATTAAGTAAAGATTTAAAATTTATATACACAATTAGTGTGAGAGTTTTACGGTGTCAATTAATCACAATTGTTAAAGATGTTTGACTTCAATTAAAATAATTAAACAACTAAAATAAGTGTCAATAACAATTGATGATAAAATATAACTTTACCTTATCAATAGGAATATTTTCACATGAGACTATGGAAGCCATGAATCATGAAAAAGTCCATTCCATTTCTTTGTAGATTTTGCTCTAAAATTCATACACTTTACATACATCTATATTTCATATACATACTTCTTAGAACCAAAAAGCCCTCAAGGCTCTGAATTCAGTTCCATCAACTAAAACCAACCACCATAATATTTATAGAAATACATAATTACCGAAATGGATTCCTTACCGTCGTCGGAAGTTCTTGTAGTCAATAATCTCATCAAAGATCGAACAGTTGAGATTTCAACTTTTTAATAAGTTAAGGTCACAATGCAAGTCGTCGATCTCTATCAATCGACTTAGTACAAGTTCATAACCACGTTTCCAACACACAACTATCAAAAGCATGGATTTGTAGCTTCAACATTTCCAATCAGATGATTTTGTGAAGCAAGAATCAGAAACAAAACACAAATCCAAACATAAGCTTAAAACTGACTGCAATGACCTTAGGAACTTCCAACTGAAACCCTGAGTTCCAAAATTGACTCTCAATTTAGAGAAGAAAAAATTGGAAAGGAAAAAAACCATTTCCTTATTATTAGTTGGATTTATACAAACTTAAAATCCCATTAAAATTATTGCTACATTCAAACAAAGCCTTAGAAGTCATTTCTCTCTCAAATCTCCAAACATAGTTCAAACCAACAAGCAACTCAGTTATAGCAGCTTCTGTCTTCACTTTATCAGCAAAAAACAATGTTTGCAAAAGCAACACATTAGATTTCTTCAAAACCAATCTCTTTTCTTCAAAGCTTCTTTCACTTTGCCACCTAATCATATTATGCGCCAAAGGTAACAACCAACAAAGTATCCTTCCCAAAGCAATTTTCCATTCATTAGCCAACAAAGGATCACAAGCACAAAAACCAATTGAACCTTTCAACCTTAACCTCAATGATGATCTTATACTATTTGGTAACATAGCATATAAATCATCTCTTGCATCAACACCAACTAATTGAGGTGATTTTATCATCTTTTCCATAACAATAATCAAATTAGCATAATGTAATGATAAAGCTGAATCACCTAAACTACCTTTTGGTGGTTTCAACACCATGCAATTTGAATCAAAAAACCCACTTTTTAAATCCTCTTTTTTCTCATCAAGATTCAAACTTTTTAATGGCCCAGATAAATAAGTTATTGAATTTTCAAGATTTTTGCAATTTGAATCAAAAAACCCACTTTTTAAATCCTCTTTTTTTCCATCAAATTTGAAACTTTTTAATGACCCAGATACAAAATTCATTGAATTCTCAAGATTTTGTTGATCAGATGGATGAACAGTTGCTGAAGCTGATAAACTTCTTGATAAATAAGGTAAATGTTGACTTTGACTTTGACCATTACCAATTCCAAAAACAACCTTAATTCTTGCTAACAAAGTGAAAACAAACCTTGCAAGTAAAAGAACAACATTGTCAAAACCTTTGTTCCATAAAGATTTTTCTTTGAGATTCTTCACTTCTTGTTTCAGCCAGAAAATCTTCTGCTCAAGATCACTGATTTTGTTTTTGTTGTTTTTGCTTTTGTTGTTGTTGAGAAGTGCTTTTCTCAACGTGCTTTCTAAAAGTGAAAGCTCATCTATTTCCTTATGAAGAGTTAACGTGAGAGTCACGTAACGTTCCATTCTTCTATGTTTCGATTCGATTTCTTTTGGGGTTGTGAGGGTCCACGCGACTGAGTCAAACCCCGAGTCAGCGAACTCAGTGAAAACTCGGTGGAAAGTTTTCAATATTGGGTCGTTGCAGTTTTGACTGAGTCGAGTGACCGAGTCAGCAACGAGTCGGAGCGAGTCACAATACTCAGCGACGGCGAGTTTGAGAAGAAACGACTTGTCGTTAGAGATTAGTTTCGAAACGCCTTCGAGTGAAACGATGTCGTTTTGGAGACGAACGATATTTGCGTCGGAAAGTGATTGCCAGAGATGGAGAAGCTTCGACATAACTCCGGCGACTTCGAATGCTAAAACGGCGATGCGTTTTGGGTTTGTTTTAAACGACGGTGTCGTTTTGTTTGGGTTTGAAAACGCGGTTTTTACTCTTATGAGTAAAGTTTCGAGGGCCATTGAAAAATTTGATTTTTGTTATGATGATGAAGAGAAGATTCGATTTGGTGAAATGAGTTGTTGATTTTTCTTTGTGGGTATTTGGGTTTTGATGGTTTTGAAATTGAGCTAGATTGTGATTACCATGTGTTTGTGAAATTGTCTGAATGAGAAAGATAAAAATAAATTAGAGGGATAGATTAGAGTGTGATACAATAGAATGTGCATTAGAGAGAAAGGGGAAGAGTTAAGTGTGGTTGAAGAGAGAGAGAGAGAGAGAGAGAGGGGGGGAGGGAGGGGGAGGGAGGGATGTGATTGTATAGAATGAGTATTAGAAAGAGTTAAGTGTGGTTAAAGTTTAGATCCAAAAACATGCAGTTTTGCAATGGGTGAGTGAGAGTAGATATGAGATTGATTGGGTTGGTTTAGTGTCAAATTTTGGTTAATGTTATAGTCACTACAAAAGTGGGTAGAAGTTTCATTCATGATGAAGATAAGCTCTTTGCTTTGTAATGGTGTTTATAGAGTCTAGGGAATGAGATTGGCTCCATTACATTTAGTGAGTCTACATTTACACATCTAAGATATCAGATATCGTTTGATCAAAATCAAGTGATTTAAATTTAAATTTAGTATTATTAATTATATAATTAAAATTAAAATAATATTTTATTGATTATTTGATCAAGATCGCATGGACATTGATTATTCAAATGTGTGAATGCATTGAATTTCCTTGTAGGGAATGGAAGTTGATGCACTTGGTTTAATTCTTTATATGATTTAATTTTTTGGGTTTGGGAAAATTTTTGTTGTATTATTGATTTTTATTAGTTGGTGATAAAAGAGACCTTTTGTGAAGTGTTTGGATGCATAGAAACACTTTTTCTTATATGCTGTTATATTTTACATTAATTGAGGGCCATGTCATTATTGGCTCTTTCTTTTTTGTAATTTATAGTTTTGTTGGCATAGGTTTGTTTTTGTTGTTTATGTGATTAGTGCTTTAATTGATCACTAATTTTATTTTAAAACAGAAAAGAAAGTTGATATTAAGAATTTGGCTCCCTTTTTAAAAAAATTAGATGATGTATAAATTAATAAATTAATTATTTGATAATAGATGAATTTATACAAGATATCAAATAAAATTAATAGTTTGAATTAGTTGATAAATATAAAATATATAAAAAGATACTCTTAATTAAGATTATTTATTTTTTAATTAAAACAATAAGAATATAAAGAAGAAAAGAAATTATATATGAATTAATCTAACTACTAAATTAATAAATTTGTCAACGAAAAAAGCAAGTGTTTCACCTTGAAGTTATAGTCTCTTAAAAAAGAATTACCTTATTGAATACTCTACTAACATGATTAACTTATAGAATATAAGTATATATGAGGCTAAAAGAAATCTATTCTCAATTGGTTCAAAGATTCTTTTATCAATTCCATTGACCATCATTTATTGTATCTTTATCCTAATTATCATATTTATAGGTTCAAGATCCATTCAATTTTAGTAAAATCAATTATTGAAGGATTGGATATCATATACAATATATATACACTTTAAAATATTCAACCATAATTTTCGGAAATGCTTATCACTTATCCAATGTTATTAAAAATGTAACATCTACTATTAGAATGTTGTGTACTTGAAACACTATACATCAAAAAATTAGGTGGCAAACATGTGATAATAATTGCAAAAGAGCAATACATATAGTATGGTTTAAATTATGTGAATAAATAATCAAGTTTGACTTGAAATAGTTATAAGATGAAGAAAGGCAATAAAAACATATAGATAGTGGCGTACGCCTAAAAGAATGATACATTTGAGAATAGCATAGACATAGTGCAAATATTTGGTGGTTGAAATATAAAGAAAACCCCTCCACTAGGTCACTCATTCATGTCACATGGTTAGTGGGAAAGAGTGTGTGTGTGTGTTGGCCTAGATTGATATAGAAATTTGGGGTCATCAAATGCTCTAAATATTTTTTTATTTAGAATGCAATTTTGGAGATCTATTGGCTATATATAAAGAATTGATAGAGAAAGTCAATATACAAAAAACGATGCAATGGATGTAAAATTAGAGTGAAAGCACCAAAGAGGGATAAATAATGGATCTTATTTACATATTACATATATATGTTACTTGGAACGCTTCTTTTATATATATTTTGATTTAACACGTTTTCACAAAATTGGTTTATGAAATAAAAAATGTTATTTTTTATAAAGTTTTTTAAAATTTTATTTATGCAAAATTTAGTTTTTTTTTTCTAATACACGCTCAAATTCAATAGTTAGTAGGCTGATTGATAAGCTCTAATATTATCTTATATTTTTATATTAAATTTAATTTATCTTCACAAAATAAATTTATAAAATAAAGATTATCACTCTTTATAGAATCTTATAGAGTTATCTCTTGTCACTTTAAACGGTTGAGTTTTTCTCAATAATAATATAACTAGCAATCATGATTTGAATTTTACTTGGGATTTGCATGTAATTCAAATTTCATATTAAAATGAGACAAAGTTTAAGAAAAAATTATAGAGAAGGACTCTCATCACTAGATATCATTTTAAAAAATATTGAGAAAGAAAATAAATTATTAATTAAAGTAATATTAATTTTTTTTATAACTATCTTTAATGAGATTTAATTTTTTATTTCTTAATGTATAAAATTAAATATTGAGCTATTCAACTAAATGTATGTTTAAATTTACAATGAAATGAATAAAATCATATCAAACTACCGTCGTTGTTTTATCTACTACACCATAAAACTAAACATGCACCAATAGATTATGTTTGATTAAAATTATTTATTCAGATCTATACAATAAATCGATCCTTAAAAAAAATTATTGAAATATATATAATTTAAATCTATGATGACATAAAAACAAGTGGTTTATTCTAAAAATGAAATAGTCACTAAAGTTATTTTTCTTTTCAACCTTTGTCTTGTCTTTAGCCAACCAATGGAAGAGTAATGAAGCATTTCTATGTTAACTTGTCGGAAAATGAATAGCCAGCCATCTCTATGAGTTCATCTTACATTGATATTGGTGCTATTGTCATGCATTCCCTCCCTAATTGATTTAATCATATATACTATAGTTTTGAATAATTTTTATCTTCTAATACAAGGAAGACAGCTTCTACTTGTATTATTTTATCCATTCACACACACCCTTATGCACATGGGACAAAATTTGTACTATAAAGAACCTTACATTATTGGAATACTAACAAATATTTGTCCTTTTGTAGACAATGGTTTGTTCTAGCCCTACATTTATTTTCCTCACATTTATTTTGCTTGAGATTTCCCTCAATTTGATGTGCATATATTCAATTTGCACTCAATTTAATGTGTATATGGTACATTAATTTCTTATGTATTTGAAGGTTTCAAAGCTGCATATATGACTAAAGGAAGCAAAAGGATATTTTAAAAGAAATTTAAGAGAAAAATATCTAATAATCAAAATAACATTAATGGCCAATTTATAATTTTTTATAAAAATAATTAAATTTTATTATTTTAATATTATAAAAACTTTTACCATATGAAAATTTACAACGAAAAAACAATATGAAAAAATTAAGTATGTTAAATTCCATAGAATTCTTCAATAAATTTTAAAAAAATGTAACATCCCAAATCTTCTTGCTCCATTACCTAATTGCCTTGAATGTAACACATGCCATTCAAGGAATGGGTGATTTTGAACAAGACCTTCTTTGTAATCCTAAATTGATTTTGTCATGACCAATACATATATTTAACTAATTTAATTAGTGCATAAGTATTGATTAACAACAATAATTAATAACAAAAAATAATGAATGCTAGACAATGTTTGAAAGACAGAGAAGAAGGGTTTTATTGTATTTTTGTGTTTGTGCAATGAACTACAACACTCCATTTGCAAAATCTAGGAAGATATTTAGATTCTCCTGCCGACCTAAATAGCCAAGTACCCAAGTACATTTTGATAATCTTAATTAACCAATGAAAGAATTTGAGGATAACGACAAAATATGATTAAAGTTGAATAAAAATTATATATATAAGATAATAGCAAGATAAATACATATTTGATGTATATGTGATAATAAATAAAATAATATTATTTATTATATTTTATTTTTATATGTTTGGTATATATTCATTACATAATATAAAATATATCATATTTAAATAATAAAATTATCATTATAAAATAATTACATTATATATTATTCAAATTAACTCATAATACTTTTAAATATTGTAAGTTAAC
>JBBPBS010000749.1:3118861-3134955 GCA_037974835.1 Cicer judaicum
AAAATTAATAAATTTCAATTTTTTTATTGAAATTTTTTTTATTTATTTTTAATATCTATTTTAATTTTTATACAAACTTTTTTTAATAATTAAAAATATCATTTTTTGAAAAAATTTCAAAATAGAAATTAGAAGTAAATAAAAAGGTTTTTATAAACTAAAAAGCTAAGAATATTTTAATAAAAACTAAAATTTATTTTATTATATTTAATTAAAATTTCACTTTTTTAATTAAAAGTATAATTTTTAAAATTAAAATAAAATTTCTAAAATATTTCAAATGGCTCTGGCTATACTGAGAAGCCAACTAAACACATGTTATGAATATTTATGGCCCCTCCAATTGAACATAATTGAAGGAATTATGTTCCACTTTGCGTAGACATTCCTTTGAGAAAATGGACCCAAATTAAAATAAAACAAAAATTAACAAATCAAATGAGCTATATAGTTTCATCTCATTCTATCATCTCCTTTTGTTTTTTAGTTTCTTCTTTGTCTCTATTTATTAATATAAATTATATTTTAGAATAAAATATAAATAATAATTAAAATTTTAATATTTAATTTTTTTAATTTTAATTTTTAATCAAGTACATTCAAAATTTTAGATATCAATTTTGCTCATTCTAGATAAAGTATATATCAATTGTGCACTCATCATTGGATATATGTGGTAGACCAAATTATTCAATGAGACCCACGTGCATCAACAACAGTACACGTGGGAGAATGGTTATTTCTATGGAATTAATTGAAGATCTTTTTGGTTTATACCATTGGGAATAGTGTATTCAACGTCTTTTAAACTTTTTTTTTTCTCTATCACTATTTCTTTCAGGGTGATTTGGATTACTTTTTAGTGGTATTATTTTTCTTTATCTATAATTTAAATAAATAATTTATATATATATATATATATTTCATTTTATGTAGACAAGATTTTAGTATTTTGATCACTTTTCTTTTGTCAAATGTATAAGTATGTTGCATGCTATTAGTATGATTATTGTAAGTTTATCAAGTAATTCATCATTTTTTATTTTTAATAAATTTATATTGTATTTTATTAATGTATTCTCTTAATTTTAATTTATTTATTAAAAAAAGTATATGGAGATGGAACTTTGATCCTCTCGCAAAATTCAGTGTTATTAATTAATCAATTCAACCAAGTTAATATCCTTTATTTCTCAAAAAAAAATATAGAAAACATAATTATTATTATTATTATTATTATTATTATTATTATTTTGTGAGTATAAAGTCATTAAATATTTAATTTATGTGTGCAAATATACATGGTAATAATAGAAGAAATTGAGAAATTTAGAGATAAAAAGCTGCCTAATCTATACTCATTGGATTTTCACTAATTTTTTTTTAACTTAGAAATATTTTTGTTCAAAAAATAACTGTCTTTTATATAAATCTTTATAAACCAAAAATCAATAAAAATAATATATACAAAATTTAGATTCATTTTAATGTGTTTTTTATATGATTCTTAATTTAAACAATTATAACTTTTTCAAATTTATAATTTTTTAAAAGTTTATTATAATAAAAAAACAGATAAAAGATTACATTTAAACTTTTCCGAAAAAGTATTTACTCAACCAAAGGGACACTTCAGTCAATGTTGATTGATTTTTAGATTTCCATTTTTGCTTTTCAATTTTCTATACAAATTAGTTGCGTTTTGGTAACATATGTAGGCCAGAATAGGAATTAGTGGATTGGCATAAAATCCATTGAGACAAATCCGAATATTTTTCTATCCAAGGGTTGCCACCACACAATCAAGTGTTTTGTTTGTGCACTTCCAATATTTTTTTTAAAATTTATATATAATATTATTAAATTGGAGTTTCTAATAACAATATTATTAATCTTATTTTTTATTATATAATAAAGTTTTTTTGCTATAGGTGATTGAATCAACGTCACCCAATAATCAATGATCCAATGAAAATGATTGTTAGTTTGTAAAGTAGCCTAGATTCCATCACTCTTTTGTATCTACATGTCTCCCATAATTCTCCACATAAATCACATTATGTCAACCAGCCTTTGTTTATAATAAAAAATAAAAAAAAACTTGCATTCTAAGACAAAAAAAAAAAAAAAAAACTATTATAGTTACTATTATGGTCATTTAAATTATTTAAATTTTAGTTATTATTATAAATAAAATTATTTTTATACTATTTGATACTATTATATTTGTAAGATTTAAATATGTTTTTTTGTAAAATATAATAATTTTTAATTTTAGCCTCAGTAAAAAAAATAATTTAAATTTCATCCATAGAATATAAAAAAATAATGTATTTTTGGTCTTTAACGTCAAATGGACGTTACAAAAACGTGAGCTTACAAATAGAAAAAAACGTGCACCAATAATAACACTTTAATAAGAATATTAGTTTAAATATTAAAATAATTTGTATATTTATTTTTAAAGCCATCAAGTGGCACAACTTGTATCTTAACAACTCAAAGATTAAAAAGATATCACGTCTAATTAATTTACCATTTATTTATTGTAAATATTTTTTTTAAATAAACAAATACACATATAGAAATAAGCTTCATTGTTAAGAGAGAGAGAGAGAGTGAGAGAGAACAAACTCACAAAAAACGGCCACGAAAGTGGAGTTGCTCGTCGTGGTGATTCGTCTAGGGTCAAAATTAACGGTGGTGGCTGAGTAAACGCTCTAGCGATAGCACTCATAGTGATGGTTAGTCGGAGCTCAAAGTTGGCGGAGGTGGTTGTGTGGACTCTCTGACGGTAGTGCTCATGGTGGTGATTTGTGGAGGTCGATTTGATGATGGTTTCCTAAGGGATTGCAAAGGATGATGAAGATGGTGATGTGTGGCTCATGCTCTCTCTAACTCTCTACATTTTAAGAAGATTGTGGTTTTCTTTGTTGATCTTAGAAGCAAATAGGAACTCTATTTTCTCTATTCTAATTTTTTAGTAAAATCAAAACTCTCTTCAAACTAAATTTTGGTTCTCAATTTATAGGCTTCAAGGATGAATTGTTGCGTCTAGTAGATAAATTAAGTTCCAGTTTTTCTATTGTTTTGCATAAATTATGGAGTGATAATTGAAGATGAAACTTCTACTTTTTAGTGGAGTGCAAAGTTGGTGAAGATGAGACTTCTATTTTTTGATGGAATACAAAGTTTAATTGAGTGCAAAATTTGATAGAGTGCAAAGTTTGATGGAGTGCAAAGTTGGTGAATATTCAAAAGGAGGAAAACATGGAAGCTTAAAATGTGGAGGAGGAAAATTTGTACTATTTCTACCAAAAATAATATTTTTAATTGTTTTTTAATTATTGATACTTTTTATTTATTTATTTATTTTATATTTTTATGATTTAAATTGGATACTTTGTTAAAACATCAATGATAATGTAACCTCAATTATTGGAGTAAATTTAAGAGTTTAATTTTGATTTGAAATTTTTTTAGTACAATAAAATGTGATCGTAAATATATAAAATTCAGGATATTGTTATGCATATTATTTTTTGAATTTTTTTTAAATGGTCGGACAAAATTGGGGTACTACAGCTGTCCCTATTTAATTATATTTTTGTAGAAAATATTACTAACGATGTTTTCATATTATCATTGTAAAAGATAAGTAAATATAAGGATCCAAATTTTGTCCGTCAAAATGTGAATGTGAAAGTGGTAAAATGAGAAGACAAATACAATGTAGGCGCAAGAAAATTAAAAGTTGTGAGAATAATGCAAAGGTGAGTATAATATGAAAACTGATAAATTGCTAATGCGAAAGCGGATTGATCACCGATTTTTGAATGAAAATTATCGTCTTCAGATTTATTATTGGTGTGTAGATCAATAGAAATGAAAATTATCGTTTTCAAAATGGTTGCCAAATTATGAATGTAATTTGTCGTCTTCAGATTTATTGTTGGTGCCTAGATCAATAGGAATGAAAATGATTGTCTTCGAGTTGGTTACTAATATCTAGATCAACAAGAATGAAAACGACCGTTTTCAGGTTGGTTACGAATGTGTAGATCAAACTAAAATATAAATGATTGTCTCTAGATTGGTTACTTGTGCGTAAATCTATAAAAATGTAGATGATCATCTTCGGATTAGTTACCGATGTGTAGATCGACGAGAAGGTAAATAATCGTCTTCGGATTGGTTATCGATGCGTAGATCGGAAAAAATGTAAATGATCATCTTCAGATTGGTTACTGATGCGTAGATCGACAAGAATATAAATGATCGATGTGTAGATCGACAAAAATATAAATGATCGTCTCCAGATTGGTTAGTGGTGCGTATATCAACAAAAATATAGATGATCAAACTAAAATATAAATGATTGTCTCTAGATTGGTTACTTGTGCATAGATCTATAAAAATGTAGATGATCGTCTTTGGATTAGTTATTAATGTGTAGATCGACGAGAAGGTAAATAATCGTCTCCGAATTGGTTATCGATGCGTAGATTGAAAAAATTTAAATGATCATTTTTAGATTGGTTACTGATGCGTATATCGACAAGAAGGTAAATGATCGTCTTAGGTTTGGTTACCAATGTGTAGATCGACAAAAATATAAATGATCGTCTCCAGATTGGTTAGTGGTGCGTATATCGACAAAAATATAGATGATCATCTTCATATTTGTTATCGATGCGTAGATTGACAAAAATATAAATGATCGTCTCCTGATTGGTTATTGGTGCATAGATTGACAAAAATGTAGATGATCGTCTTTAAACGGGTTGCTGATGCGTAGATCGATAAACATGTAAATGATCGTTACCTAGTAGGTAATGAGGCTTGGCTACCAATAGATATTGGAATTTTTGGTTTGCTGGTTAATCTTAGACTTTTGTAGTGCCGATGGATAGTGAAAATTGTGTTGTAGTGCCAATAAAAGTTTGACTTTGGATTGCCAATGGACATTGGGCTTTTGGATGCCAACGAATATTGGCTGTTGCATTTTAGATATCGATGAAAATTGGATATTTTTTTTATATGTTTGCCGATGTATCAGACTTTGTGTTTTAGTTGCTAATGAAAATTGGACTTTTTATTTGCCAATGAATATTAGGCTTTGGAGTGCCAATGAACTTTGGTCTTTGATGTGCCAATAAAGATTGGACTATTTGTTTGTTAATTGATACTGGGATTTGGAGTGCTAATGGAAATTGGATTTTGATGTGTCCATGTTGGGCTTTGAAGTGTCAATTATCATTGGACTTGATGTGCTAGTGAAGATTAAACTTAGTATTTGAGATGCCAATGAAAATTATACCTTTTTTTCTCCGGCAATAATATTGGGTTTTGGTGTGATATTGGAGATTAGACTTTAAGGTGCCTATGTTGGGCTTTGGAGTGCCAATGAAGATTGGAGTTTGAGGTTTCTATGTTGGGCTTTGGAGTGTTAATGGAGATTGGACTTTGAGGTTCCTATGTTGGGCTTTGGAGTGCTAATGAAGATTGGACTTTGAGGTGGCTATGTTGGATTTTGGAGTGTCAATGAACATTGGACTTTGAGGTGCCAATGAAGATTGGACTTGGTGTTTTAGTTGCCAATAAAAATTTGATCTTTTTGTTTTCCAATAATATTGAGTTTTTGAGTGGCAATGGAGATTGGACTTTGAGGTGCTTATATTGGGGTTTGGAGTGCCAATGAACATTAGAATATATGTCTTAGTGTTTCAGTTGCCAATGGAAAATTCGATCTTTTGAGATTTTAAAGGATCTTTAAGATGTCACACATCATATCTTGGAAATATATGATTAGTTTTTGTTGCCACAACAAAATTTATCCATAAATTTTGTTTGTGATAACTAAACAGAATGTATATTCAGTAAGTTACCATAACTCAAATAAAGTATTAGTCATATCCAAGCAAGATGTACATCTTGAAGGTTACTCCAATACGATCAAATCTTATTTTAATCATTGAGTAGATTGTCTATTGGTTATTTTGTGAGAAATTTTAGGGATTGAGTGGTATTTGGGCAACAATTTGTGTGTCATTTGAGCGTTGGGTTTGATGCGAGCATACAACATGCCATATAATTAGAAGATTTTGAGACCTTTAAACATGAGCATGATGCAAGGTGCATGAATTGTCTCACGTTATGCCTAGATGCATTAGGTGAGATGCATGATATGATGCTAGAATCATGCGTCCACGATTAGCGCAAGATGCATTGATCTACACTCTATAATTTATCTACTCATACAAAAACTCAAGATACACACCTAATCTTTAGTTTTTTGTTTGTTATCATTATGCATATTTTTTTAGAACAAGAGGATGCAATGACCTTGTGTGGGGAGGAAAGTGTTTTTTGTGTAAGAAATGAATTTCTTGACTTGATCACTTTCACTCAATTGTTGCGAATTAGTGTATCTTGATAATTGTTGTCTCCATCAATGATTGAATGATGACCTCTTGGAGAAAATATGATCAACTGTAGTGTTTTTTTTTATTACAATCGTCGAATAATTTTCACCTCCTTAGTATTTTCTTTTGACTAGGACACCTTAGAAAACCCAACTCTTTTTGGTCAAAGATGTTAATTGAAGATTTTCCAAAGAATTGTTAGATCATGTCAATGCACTTATATTCTCTTTCGTTGAAGCATTATTTAATAAGCGTGGAGAGAATGAGTTAAATGAATGAGAAATTGTTTTATAGAATATATGAATATAAATGAAGGGTAGGAGTAATATATCGGTTAAATACTGAATGTCTCAATTTTGGTACATCATTTGAAAGATTTCCCTCATTGATAAGTATGACAATTTTCATTTGTTTATGTACAAAAAATTTGATCTCGTTGATTATCTCCACAATCTTGTCAAATTGTTCTCTTTCTTTGAAAGAATCCTGACCGTGCAAGTCCTTAAGGATTATTTTAGCATATTATAAATGGGATTTGTAATTTTGTCCAAAAATTAAAAAATTCGGATAATAAACAATCAATCATTTATCAAAATATACCTTTTAGACATATAATGTGGTGAATGACTAAGAGGGTTATAAAGGGGGAAAAAATGATGTATCATGCTCAAATAATTATTCCAAGGTCAATTAAGACAAATATTTTTTAGATCAACGACTTACCTCATAGGGTATCAATCCAAAATTTGTATTGCACTTACTCGAGTTTTCTTTTTTTTTCTTTTTTAATCTCCTTTAACTATGGACTTCGATTGATAGACTTTTTATTTTTTTTTATATTATGAGTAATGCAAAGGTGACGAGGTATCAAATAAACTCCTAGTATAGAAATGATCTTTGTCTTGAATATTGAAAAGTGAAAAAAAAAGTTCCACTTTTTTTACTCAAAAGGGGGAAGCAAGGGATACGTATTTTGTTTATGTTTTTGGATGTCGAAAGAGAAATTATAAGATTCATTTCAAATCATGATTGTTTAAAAAAAAAATAAAAATTTAGGACAAAGCTTGATAAATCTATTCAATTGCTTTTTTTTTTTCCTTTTTGCTCTAACTTTTCTTTAAGATGTCACTACAGTTTTTTAATCCTAACGAACTTTTCCTTTATTCAACTTTTTAAAAGGACTTGCACCAATTTGGAACTTTTAAAGTATTACTTTGTGAGATTTGATTATTGGAAATCAATTAGGTGTTTCTTTCAAATTCAACTTGTGAGACCAATTTTTCCGAAGAGATTGAGACAAGATCAAAAAGGAAAGAATAATGAAGGAATGTGTACAAACAAAGATATTAACGGGGTCATGAAAGAGTAGAAATATATGACATGCATGTTTATTAAATGAATGGTTCAAAGAAAGGTAACATTAGTTTTTGACTTGAATTTCTTTAATTATGTCAATCACATAAGTTAAAAAATTTGACCATTATATTTAGATGTTTTTTTGTCAACAACAGACTATGAGGTGTGTTTTCAAGAGTAACAATTAATTTTGAGTTCATTTATAATTTTACAAATCTTATTTTTTAAAGAACAATGACCACTTCAACATTTTTTTGCAAATAAGTATCATTTCAAAAACACACAACACTGATGGAAAAAAAAAAAACCTTACATGAATGCAACATTATTTTTTATTTGTTACTCCTCGTTAGAGAAAAAAAAAATGACGTGCATGAATGAAAGAATGATCATGTAAGACTAGGATGCAAATGTGTAGCAATGTTTCATAATTATGAGACTAATTGTTTAAATATTTAATTTTTTTATAAGATGATTAACATTATTTCAAATTAAATGCAAATGAAAATAATATGTTAACATGCTAAATGAATAAAAAGAAAAGTGAAAAAATACAAACTACATTATTTTCTTTATGTATGTTCAAATGCAACGTGAAATGTAGATTTAGCCACCAAAAGGATGAACAGTTGATTTTTCTTTAATTTTTAATTAGCAGTTTATGCTAATTTTTTAAATTTTGGATATTTACAATGAACTTTTCATGTACTATTAGAATTTTTAGAATTATATGATGGTGTAATGACATATGCAATGTGAACTTTATGCTAATGTCCCTTAGAACTTCATGTGAGATTAATTCTGATTATATTATTTGAAATGATTAATTCGTTCAATATGAAATTAAAAATTAAGCACTGCTGTACATATGAAGATAATTTCATTTTTTTTTTATTGATTTTTTAACTTGAAATGTGATGCTTGGATCAAAATGACAATGAATTTTAAGGACAATTTATCAGTAAATTTGTATTTCAAAAAAAATTAAAGAATTAAAATTTTGCCCACAATAATTTTTAAAAAAAATTTGTACATGAATAAGAATGTCATAATAGTATATTGACACAATAAACTATATGCAAATATGAATGTTAAAATCTCCATGTCAGACAATTTTTTCTTTTGAAATGAATATCATGACTTAAATATGCAGTTAGTTTGCACTCTTTTTAAGAGTGAATTTTCTTGTGACAAATGTAAGAATTCGACATGACACATCAAATTTGATTTTTTTTTTGGATGGTGCTAATATGAGGAATGATTTGATGTCACATTTATTTTAATATAAAATGACAAGTAATGCAAAGAGACGCACATTAATGCTATTGAAAATGTGACTAAATTTCACTTGATCATGATCACTCTATTTTTTCTTTTCTTATTTTTATGGAATGTGAAAAAATTGAAAAGGAAATATATATACACAATTTAAAGGGGAAAACATTAGAGTAGAAAAAAAATGAGATTTTTATTTTGTCCCTCTAGGAAAATAAAATTGGAATCCTGGAAAGAAAAATGTTTTTGTTTTACAAAAAAAAAAAAAAACTATTTTTTCAACAAAGTATAATGTTGATTTGAATCTGAAAAAAAAATGACCTACATAAGTTTTGCTTACATTTAAAAAATTCGTGAGTTTTCTTAGTTAGTGACCCTCTGCCAAGGTGGCTCTATATTTTGACTATGGTTCCTAGAGCCATGAATTTCATGTTGGAATATTATCAATAATAATATGTAAACTATTAAAAGGGACAATAATTCTCAAAAGAAATGAAACTCTAGGTGAAGTCTTCGTGCTAACAAAAAAGGATGTACATCTAGAAAGCAAAAACTACGTAACTTCAAACGAATTTTAAATGTTACTCAAATCGTATATTAAGATCTCACTCAAGTGTGTGCAAATATGTTAATGTAATGTCCCTTAGAACTTCATGTGAGATTAATTTTGATTATATTATATGAAATGATCAATTCGTTCAATATGAAATTAAAAATTAAGCACTTTTGTACATATGAAGATCATTTCTTCTTTTTTTTTTTTATTGATTTTTTAACTTGAAATGTGATGCTTGGATCAAAATGACAATGAATTTTAAGGACAATTTATCAGTAAATTTGTATTTCAACAAAAAAAAAAATCAAAGAATTAAAATTTTGACCACAATAATTTTTAAAAAAATTTTGGACATGCATAAGAATGTCATAATAGTATATTGAAACAATAAACTATATGCAAATATGAATGCTAGATCTCCCTGTCAGACAATTTTTTCTTTTGAAATGAATATCATGACTTAAATATGCAGTTAGTTTGCACTCTTTTTAAGAGTGAATTTTCTTGTGACAAATGTAAGAATTCGACATGACCCATCAAATTTTATTTTTTTTTAGATGGTGCTAATATGAGGAATGATTTGATGTCACATTTATTTTAATATAAAATGACAAGTAATGCAAAGAGACGCACATTAATGCTATTGAAAATGTGACTAAATTTCACTTGATCATGATCACTCTATTTTTTCTTTTCTTATTTTTATGGAATGTGAAAAAATTGAAAAGGAAATATATATACACAATTTAAAGGGGAAAACATTAGAGTAGAAAAAAAATGAGATTTTTATTTTGTCCCGCTAGGAAAATAAAATTGGAATCCTCTAAAGAAGAATGATTTTGTTTTACAAAAAAAAAAAAACTATTTTTTCAACAAAGTATAATGTTGATTTGAATCTGAAAAAAAAAATGATCTCATTGTGACCTACATAAGTTTTGCTTACATTTAAAAAATTCGTGAGTTTTCTTAGTTAGTGACCCTCTGCCAAGGTGGCTCTATATTTTGACTATGGTTCCTAGAGCCATGAATTTCATGTTGGAATATTATCAATAATAATATGTAAACTATTAAAAGTGACAATAATTCTCAAAAGAAATGAAGCTCTAGGTGAAGTGTTCGTGCTAACAAAAAAGGATGTACATCTAGAAAGCAAAAACTACGCAACTTCAAACGAATTTTAAATTTTACTCAAATCGTATATTAAGATCTCACTCAAGTGTGTGCAAATATGTTAATGTAATGTCCCTTAGAACTTTATGTGAGATTAATTTTGATTATATTATATGAAATGATCAATTCGTTCAATATGAAATTAAAAATTAAGCACTTTTGTACATATGAAGATCATTTCTTCTTTTTTTTTTTTATTGATTTTTTAACTTGAAATATGATGCTTGGATCAAAATGACAATGAATTTTAAGGATAATTTATCAGTAAATTTGTATTTCAACAAAAAAAAAATCAAAGAACTAAAATTTTGACCACAATAATTTTTAAAAAAATTTTGGACATGCATAAGAATGTCATAATAGTATATTGAAACAATAAACTATATGCAAATATGAATGCTAGATCTCCCTATCAGACAATTTTTTCTTTTGAAATGAATATTATGACTTAAATATGCAGTTAGTTTGCACTCTTTTTAAGAGTGAATTTTATTGTGACAAATGTAAGAATTCGACATGACACATCAAATTTGATTTTTTTTTAAGATGGTGCTAATATGAGGAATGATTTGATGTCACATTTATTTTGATATAAAACGACAAGTAATGCAAAGAGACACACATTAATGCTATTGAAAATGTGACTAAATTTCACTTGATCATGATCACTCTATTTTTTCTTTTCTTATTTTTATGGAATTTGAAAAAATTGATAAGGAAATATATATACACAATTTAAAGGGGGAAAAAATTAGAGTAGAAAAAAACAATGAGATTTTTATTTTGTCTCTCTAGGAAGATAAAATTAGAATCCTGTAAAGAAGAATGTTTTTGTTTTACAAAAAAAAAAAAACTATTTTTTCAACAAAGTATAATGTTGATTTGAATTTGGAAAAAAAAAATGATCTCATTGTGACCTACATAAGTTTTGCTTACATTTAAAAATTTTGTGAGTTTTCTTAGTTAGTGACCCTCTCCCAAGGTGGCTCTATATTTTGACTATGGTTTCTAGAGCCATGAATTTCATGTTGGAATATTATCAATAATAATATGTAAACTATTAGAAGTGACAATAATTCTCAAAAGAAATGAAACTCTAGGTGAAGTCTCCATGCTAACCAAACAGGGTGTACATCCAAAAAACTAACACTACGCAACTTCAAACGAATTTTAAATTTTACTCAAATCGTATATTAAGATCTCACTCAAGTGTGTGCAAATGTGTTAATGTAATGTGTGAAGAGAAGCATAATCAAATAAAAGGATGCAAAGTACTCAAACATACATATAAAAAATACAATGTACACAAAAAAACATCTAATAAATAATAAACACATAAAAGTAAAAAATATTTGAAGGAGAAATAAATATAGATATTAACAAATTTTGCACGTTAATTATGTTAGGCTTGACTCTCTAATCATCCCCAGTTAAGTCGCCAGCTGTCGCGGTCTAAAATTTTGAGTGTTTCTCGAATTTAATGAAGTCGCCACCAAAATTTGTTTTAAATTAGGGAAAATATTGGAAAATCCTTAAAAATAAAAAATATAAATAAATGATATTTTAAACCAAATTTTGAATTCGGGAGTCAATTATGCATAGGAAATGTATTAGCACCCCTACGACATCCGTTAAAAAAAAAGTTACCTATAATTAATTGCACAAAATTAATATTAACTTTAATATACTTATTTATCGTTACTATTAAATATAAATATCAATTGTTTTTTAAATTAAATGTGTGCTTAAAAAATAGAAGAAAAAAAAAAGATTTTTTATTAATGTGCTTGACAAGAGTGTGATCTTGCTCATACGTATCTCCCGGTGCGATGGAGAAATCAAAGCTACATAGTTCTTGAGTAGAAAATGCGGATGTGTTGATTGTTTTTAAAGAAATTGTGTTTTGTTGATGATAAAAATGAGTTGTTTTGACAGGAAGAAAAAAAAAGAGTTCCTTTGATTTGAATAATTATTTTGAAAAAAATGAGTTTTAAGACTATCAAGTTATACAACTCGTGTATCAAAAACTCAAGGAATAAAAAGATGTCTCATATAGTTATTCTGTTTAAGAATATATTTTATTATTTTCTATTTTAAAACCAGCAAGTGGTACAACTTTTGTCTTAACAACTCAAAGATTAAAAAGATGTCACATCTAATTAATCTAATATTTTATTGTTGTGAATGTTTTTTTTTTTAAATAAACAAATACACGTAGAGAAATAAGCTTTATTGTTAAGAGAGAGAGTGAGAGAGAACAAACTCGCAAAAAACAGCCACGAAAGGGGAGTTGCTCGCGGTGGTGGTTCGTCTAGGGTCAAAGTTGATGGTGGTGGCTGAGTAAATGCTCTAGTGATAGCACTCGTGGTTGTAAAACCCTTATTTTAATTAATTAAATTAAAACCCTTAGTTTTGTTTATTCTTTTTTTTTACTGTTTTAGTGTGACGGTAATAGAATAATTATTCCTTAGGTGTTTGATTATTTGATGAAGTAATTTTATATTAATTAATTATTGGGATTTTTTATTTATTTATTAAAACTCGTAAAAATATTTGTCTTAGAGTGAACAATGACCAAGTCAAAATTGAATCACCCACACTACTCTTGAGTCCATTCAAATGTGTAACCAACAATAATAAATACATGAATGCCAATTAATTCCTAACAGTTGGTCATTGAATGATATCATTTCAATTGAATTCTGTATTCATGTGGGCAATTAAACTCAATGAAGGGAATTATTCCTTCTCTCTGATCAATTACTCACCTCCTTTATTAGGCACAAACACCTCTCCTTCGTAAGACACACCATTACCAACATTACATTTATCTCAAATATTTTCCGAGTCACTCAAACAACCATCCTCACATTCCCTCACATTCGAATCGAGATTCTAAACTTTTGTTCCTTCTTGTTGAAATTTTCGAGGACGATATAGTGTCACTTGGAAGGAAAGCACTTGAGGTAAGGGCTTTTCCCCATGCAGAGTTAGGCTAGATATTAAATTAGCGAATCATAAAATATTGATATGATGTCTGAATGTATTAAAAGGAAAATATTGATTTTTACTTTCGTCGTAAAGAAATTTACTATAATGCTTTGATCTTTTTCTTTTTGCAATCCCTCTATTTTGATGAATTAATTAGAGTTATATTTTTATTATTATACCTTGATAAATATGTTTGTAGTAAAAATGTTTAGTGTTTTACGTATTTTAGAGTATTTAATTATAAAGTTATAATTTTTATAATGTTATAATTAGTAATATGTTTATCATGATGTGTTTGATTTTAATTCTTGACTTGGAGTATTTTAAATTTAAAACGTGATTTTTATGAACAATGTATGTGTCTTGAGGAAAATGATGAGAATTTTTAGATCTTTTTATTTTAATAATATAAAAAAAATTGATTGCTAAATGCAATAATGAATAGTCTGTTTTTGGAATGCAGAAAACTTTACAGTGATATGAATGAAATTTATGTTATTTTATTCTTGGTAATATGAGATTTAATTGTTATCAATAACACGTACTCAAATCAAATCTTATGGATTATTAAAATAAAAGTGGTGATTTTAAGATATTTGATCACGTGCATATTTGATGTGTTGAAAGTTATTGAGTTATAATTATGAAAACCCATGATAATGTAAATTTGATATTTTTGTGATTTACAAAAATTTCATCTGAAATGATTTGTTCTTGTGATTGCCTTAGTGGCTAGTGATCTGGGTTTGAATAATTTTTCTTTGTGGTGCCTAAGTGGCTGATTATTTGTGTTATGATTTTCTTTCTTTGTGGTTGCCTAAGTGGCTAAGTGATTTGTAAATTTTGAACATTATTATCATTGTCATGACATATCATATGCATCTTTGTGGACGCCTTAGTGGCTGGTTTAATTTTTCCCATTGGTATGGGTGACTTCTGTGTGGACGCCTTAGTGGCTGGCTATATCCGGATCATATATGGTTAGGAGCATGCATAAATTGCATACATTTTATTATCATTGTTATTTTCATTTTAAAGTGAGTTATTATTGGAGTTATATATATATATTTTATAACTTTTCGTACACCCTTGCAAAATAAAAATAAACTAATATTATTTCTCTAAATCTTTGATTACAAAAAGATTTTATATTTTTATTTTATGGTTGTTAACTTATTGTTTGGTTTGATTTTGTTGTGGGATGAACTGACCCCTTACACCAACATTTAGGTACTAATGATTTTGAAGAATTGCATTAATGACGTTTCCTTGACGCGCGCACGTGGGAAAAATGGGTATTTTAATAACTGAATAAAAATGATGTTTGTAGTAATAAAATTGATGTGGTACATTTTTATTTTATTTTTGAAGTTATTTACTTTTATGACCGATTTTAAATAGAAATGCGGAGGCGGGGTCCTTCCGCTAGGAAAAACCTAAATTATTCTATTTTAATACGTAAGTGAATATTTTCTATAATTGGTAAATTCTCTTTGCAAAAATAATAATAATAATAATATCAATTAAATTGCGCTACTTTATTTCTTAAAGTGGAATCAAACTATTTCTAGTGAAATTTTATTTTATGATCAAATAAAAAAAAAAATTGTTTTGAAAGAAAATAAATATTTTTGAGTAATGTCTTGGATCAAAATCTGGGGCGTTACAATGTGGTATCAGAGCATTAATTCTCGAACTTTAGTGGGGTGGGACGCTTCGTGTATGTCGCATGTTTTTATGATTTTATTCATAATTTTTTAATTTTCTAATTATTTGAGTTTTATCAATTATTTAAATGCATATTATTTGTCATTAATTATGGACCTTCTTGAAATTGACTTTTATTAATTATTTTAACTTTCTTTACGTAATTAACTGTGTAACCTATTTGAATTTGAAATTCTACTAATTACTTAAATTTCTATTATGTGATATTAATTTTGTAACCTCATTAAATTTGAATTTTTAAGAATTACTTAATTTCCTATTAAGTGTCATTAAATATGTTAATTGCTTGATTTTTCTAATTATTGAATTCACTTAATTTTCTATTATGTTTTATTAATTGTATAACTTCCAAGAGTTTTTGTCATTAAAAATATGTCTTAAATATTTGATTTAATGATACATTTAGTTGTGTAAGAATTTGAATTTTAAGAATTACTTAAATTTCTATTAAGGTCATTAAATATGTTAATTCTTAATTTTATAATTATTAAATGTTACTTAAATTTTTATTATTTTTCATTAATTGTATAACCTACACGAATTTTTGTCATTAAATATTTGATTTAATGGTGTAATTAGTTGTGTAATTAATT
>JBBPBS010000749.1:3135316-3210697 GCA_037974835.1 Cicer judaicum
AAAATATGTCTTAAATATTTGATTTAATAATACATTTAGTTGTGTAAGAAATTGAATTTTAAGAATTACTTAAATTTCTATTAAGGCCATTAAATATGTTAATTCTTAATTTTATAATTATTAAAAGTTACTTAAATTTTTATTATTTGTCATTAATTGTATAACCTACACGAATTTTTGTCATTAAATATTTGATTTAATGGTGTAATTAGTTGTGTAAGAATTTGAATTTTAAGAATTACTTAAATTTCTATTAAATGCCCTTAAATATGTTAATGCTTAATTTTATAATTATTTAAATCTTTATTATGTGTCATTAATTTTATAACCTCCATGAATGTTTGCCATTAAAAGTATGTGTTATTTAATTGTTTTCAAAGTTGAAATCTGTATATCTACTTTCATTCTTCATTGGCATTTTCGTTTATATTTTTACAATTTTTAAGTTATTACATTTTACAATCTTTATGATTTTTATTGTATTGTATGATTTTGCATTTTATTAATTTTAGACTTTCTACCTCTTATTCATACTAAGTGTTTGATTTTCTAATTATTTTATGTCATTAATGATTTAAATTTCAATTATGTGAATTTAATTGTCTAACTTCTTGAAATAATTATGATGAAAAATATGTTTTAAATTATTGATCACATGATTTGAAATAATTTTAAATTAATCAAACAGTAATTATTGATGTGAATTGTGAGTTTATTACTATGAATGAATTCCGTCGACAAGATCCGCCTAAGTTCAAAGGAGAGCATGACCCCGATAAGGCTGATCTTTGGCTGCAAGAAATTGAGAAGATCTTCGAGATCTTACACTGCTCTGACAATGCGAAAGTAGAGTATGCGACCTATTTAATGATTGGTGAAGCTGAATACTAGTGGCGAGGTGCGAAGAAAATGATGGAGACAAATCACGAAGAGCTGAACTGGGAGGTTTTCAAGAATAAATTCCTAGATAAATACTTCCCGAAAAGTGCTAGGGCTGAGAAGGAGGCCCAATTTCTGAAGTTGTATCAAGGGAATCTCACGATAGCAGAATATGCGGCAAAGTTCGAGTCCCTAGCAAAGCACTTTCGCTATTTCATAAATCAGGTAGATGAAGAATACATGTGTGAGCGGTTCGAAAGCGGGCTTAAGTATGAGATTAAGGAGTTAGTAGGGCCCTTGGAGATACGTCAATATCAAGTGTTAGTGGAGAAATGCAAGAAAGTGGAGCAGATGAAACTGAGTCGTTTGAATAGGGGCGCAGTAGGTGGACCCATCAGACCTCAGGTAGAGATTTAAATCCATCCATATTATGAGAGTCATAAGCTTGGACTCTAAATGTTAATATTTACCCCTAAATGTTAATATTTAAAACAGGGGCATAACGACCAACAGAATAGGGGCAGGCAACATCAACAACACAAGCCATATGCCCGACCACCAGGGAATGCTAGAGATCAACCTCGACCTCAAAACGGGGAAGGTCAAGGGCAAAGAACTCCAAGTCAAAACCAGGCATACCCTATTAGGTATTTTCGCTGCAACAGGGAGGGACACAAGATATCTGAATGTCCAATCAGACCAAGGGTTTGTTACATTTGTCAGAAATCAGACCACTTTGCAAATGAATGCCCTGAACGGAAGGACGATAGAGTAATTAACCACAACAAAATCAACGAAAATGTCGCACGCCCTACTGCCAAAGGACGTGTCTACCATATCAATGGAGAAGAAGCTCCATCTTCCTCTGAACTTATCCAAGGTGAGTGTTTAATTGCTGGAAAATCACTTAATGTAATATATGATTCGGGGGCAACACACTCGTTCATTTCATTGGATTGGGTGGATTCACTCCAACTTGTTGTTACTACCTTGCCATTTGATTTGGTGGTTACCCTACCTTCTACCGAATCAATGAAATGTAATACAGCTTGCTTGCAATGTCCGTTGATTGTGTTTGATACAAGATTTAATGTTGATTTGATTTGTATTCCCCTGAAGCACGTGGGAGTGATCCTTGGGATGGATTGGTTGTCAAGCCATTTTGTTTTATTGGATTGCGCTCGTAAGTCTGTGATATTCCCAGACCCAGATGTTTCTCGTTTTCTCGATACAAATAAATTGAAATTCTCTTTGAAAGGGGGAGTTCAAAAATGTGTTTCCCTCAACTCAGTCAGTATGAAGCTAGAAGTGGAGGTAGATGGGATACTTGTGGTCGAAGATTTTCCAGAGGTATTTCCGCCGGATGTACCAGGATTACCCCCAGTTCGTGATATTGAATTCTCAATTGATGTGACTCCGGGTACAGGACCTATTTCTATTGCCCCATATAGAATGTCTCCGTCAGAATTGTCAGAGTTGAAAAATCAGTTGGAGGACCTTTTATCTAAACAGTTCATACGACCGAGTGTTTCACCTTGGGGAGCACCGGTGCTCCTAGTGAAGAAGAAGGATGGAAGATCTAGACTTTGTGTCGATTACCGTCAGCTTAATAAAGTCACCATTAAAAATAGGTACCCCTTGCCACGCATTGATGACTTGATGGACCAACTCAAAGGAGCAATCATATTTTCAAAGATTGATTTGAAGTCGGGGTACCATCAGATTCGGGTAAAGGAAGAAGACATTCCTAAAACAGCATTCAAAACTCGTTACGGACACTTTGAGTATTTGGTGATGCCTTTTGGTGTCACCAATGCACCAGCTATTTTCATGGATTACATGAATCGTATATTTCACCCCTTCTTAGACAGATTTGTAGTGGTCTTCATTGATGACATATTGATCTATTCTAAGAGCCGAGAGGAACATGAAGTTCACCTACGTCAAGTTTTGCAAGTCTTGAAGGACAAGCGATTGTATGCAAACCTGGGAAAATGTGAATTCTAGCTAGAGGAGGTGAAATTCTTGGGACATGTCATTTCAAGGGAAGGTATCACTGTCGATCCAACTAAAGTAGAGGCCGCGGTGGCATAGAAACAACCACAAACCGTTACAGAGATTAGAAGTTTTATGGGCTTGGCTGGATATTATAGGAGATTCATTGAGGGTTTTGCCAAGATTGCAGCGCCATTGACACAACTCACCAAGAAGAATCACATTTATGCATGGACAGAGGAATGTGAGAAGAGTTTTCAGATGATGAAAGAGAAACTAACTACTTCACCGGTGTTGGTGTTGCCACAACCAGAGGAACCATATGAAGTTTATTGTGATGCTTCTTTACAAGGGTTGGGATGTGTACTTATGCAGAACAAACAAGTGGTAGCATATGCTTCAAGACAGTTGAAGGTGCATGAGAAACACTATCCTACACATGACATGGAGTTGGCTGCAATAGTTTTTGCACTAAAGATTTGGAGGCACTATCTGTATGGATGCAATTTTGATGTATACAGTGACCATAAAAGTTTGAAATACTTATTTGACCAGAAGGAGCTCAATATCCGACAACGGAGATGGATGGAGTTTATCAAGGATTATGAGTTTACGTTGCACTATCACCCAAGAAAAGCCAATATGGTGGCTGATGCCTTGAGTAGAAAATGAGCCCATTTGTCATCCATAACATTGAAAGGGTTAGAGTTGTTAGAGAATTTCCGCGACTTGGATCTTAATTTGGATTCTGTGTCGGGAAAAGTACAATGTGGAATGATCATCGTAGATAATAAACTAATGAATGAGATTAAAACCCTTCAAGCGACTGATGAAGTTATTCAGGGGAGACGAAAATTGGTTGAGACCGGCAAGGTTTCAGAATTTAAAATAGATCGAGATAACATTTTGTAGTGTAATAAACGTATTTGTGTACCCAATAATGCAGAGTTGAGGAAAACTATTTTGGATGAGGCCCACAAGAGCAAACTGAGTATTCACCCTGGTACTACGAAGATGTATAAAGACTTGAAGCACAAATTTTGGTGGCCAGGAATGAAGAAACAAGTGGCAGAATATGTGGCGTCTTGCCTGACTTGCCAAAAGGCTAAGGTTGAACACCAAAAACCTATTGGATTGTTACAATCCTTAGATGTACTAGTGTGGAAATGGGATAGCATATCTATGGACTTTGTGGTGGCATTACCTAAGACTCAGAAGAAATTTGACTCCATTTGGGTGATTATTGATAGGCTCACGAAATCCGCCCATTTCATACCTGTAAGGACAACTTACAATGTGTCTAAGCTTGCAGAGATTTACGTTGCTGAAATTATTAGATTACACGGGATACCATCTAGCATTGTGTCTGATAGAGATCCAAAGTTCACTTCTCGTTTGTGGGAAGCATTACATGAGGCATTAGGTACTAAATTAAGATTGAGTTCCGCCTACCACCCTCAAACCGATGGTCAAACTGAAAGGACTATTCAGACATTAGAGGATTTGCTAAGAGCTTGTACATTAGATAATCGAGGAAGTTGGGATGATCTATTGCCTCTTGTTGAATTTACCTATAACAATAGTTATCATGCGAGCATCGGAATGGCACCGTACGAGGCTTTGTATGGGCGCAAATGCCAAACTCCCTCGTGTTGGTATCAGGATGGTGAAAACTTGATCGTAGGGCCAAAGTTGGTGCAACAGACTACAGAGAAGGTACGTCAGATCCAAGAGCGGATGAGGATAGCACAAAGCAGGCAAAAGAGTTATGCTGATCGACATAGGAGACCTTTGGAGTTTCAAGAGGATGAACATGTATTCTTGAGAGTGACACCCACTACTGGAGTTGGTAGGGCATTGAAGTCAAAGAAGCTTACTCCGAAGTTTATTGGACCATACCAAATTCTTCGACGTGTGGGTCCAGTGGCTTATCAAATTGCTTTACCACCGAATTTGGCCAATTTGCATGATGTGTTCCATGTGTCACAATTGAGGAAGTACATGGCAGATCCATCCCATATAATTGTGCCAGATGATATTCAATTGAAGGAGAATCTTACCTTCGAGGTCCCACCGATAAGCATCGCAGACAGAACTACCAAACATTTAAGGGGAAAGGAAATTCCATTGGTTAAGGTGATTTGGAACCAGACGACTGGGGATGCCACTTGGGAGTTGGAGGAGAAGATGAAGGAGCTTTACCCAGACCTTCTAGATACCTCTTAGTTTCGAGGACGAAACTATTTTAAGGGGGTAAGTATTGTAAAACCCTTATTTTAATTAATTAAATTAAATCCCTTAGTTTTGTTTATTCTTTTTTTTTACTGTTTTAGTGTGACGGTAATAGAATAATTATTCCTTAGGTGTTTGATTATTTGATGAAGTAATTTTATATTAATTAATTATTGGGATTTTTTATTTATTTATTAAAACTCGTAAAAATATTTGTCTTAGAGTGAACAATGACCAAGTCAAAATTGAATCACCCACACTACTCTTGAGTCCATTCAAATGTGTAACCAACAATAATAAATACATGAATGCCAATTAATTCCTAACAGTTGGTCATTGAATGATATTATTTCAATTGAATTCTGTATTCATGTGGGCAATTAAACTCAATGAAGGGAATTATTCCTTCTCTCTGATCAATTACTCACCTCCTTTATTAGGCACAAACACCTCTCCTTCGTAAGACACACCATTACCAACATTACATTTATCTCAAATATTTTCCGAGTCACTCAAACAACCATCCTCACATTCCCTCACATTCGAATCGAGATTCTAAACTTTTGTTCCTTCTTGTTGAAATTTTCGAGGACGATATAGTGTCACTTGGAAGGAAAGCACTTGAGGTAAGGGCTTTTCCCCATGCAGAGTTGGGCTAGATATTAAATTAGCGAATCATAAAATATTGATATGATGTCTGAATGTATTAAAAGGAAAATATTGATTTTTACTTTCGTCGTAAAGAAATTTACTATAATGCTTTGATCTTTTTCTTTTTGCAATACCTCTATTTTGATGAATTAATTAGAGTTATATTTTTATTATTATACCTTGATAAATATGTTTGTAGTAAAAATATTTAGTGTTTTACGTATTTTAGAGTATTTAATTATAAAGTTATAATTTTTATAATGTTATAATTAGTAATATGTTTATCATGATGTGTTTGATTTTAATTCTTGACTTGGAGTATTTTAAATTTAAAACGTGATTTTTATGAACAATGTATGTGTCTTGAGGAAAATGATGAGAATTTTTAGATCTTTTTATTTTAATAATATAAAAAAAATTGATTGCTAAATGCAATAATGAATAGTCTGTTTTTGGAATGCAGAAAACTTTACAGTGATATGAATGAAATTTATGTTATTTTATTCTTGGTAATATGAGATTTAATTGTTATCAATAACACGTACTCAAATCAAATCTTATGAATTATTAAAATAAAAGTGGTGATTTTAAGATATTTGATCACGTGCATATTTGATGTGTTGAAAGTTATTGAGTTATAATTATGAAAACCCATGATAATGTAAATTTGATGTTTTTGTGATTTACAAAAATTTGATCTGAAATGATTTGTTCTTGTGATTGCCTTAGTGGCTAGGGATCTGGGTTTGAATAATTTTTCTTTGTGGTGCCTAAGCGGCTGATTATTTGTGTTATGATTTTCTTTCTTTGTGGTTGCCTAAGTGGCTAAGTGATTTGTAAATTTTGAACATTATTATCATTGTCATGACATATCATATGCATCTTTGTGGACGTCTTAGTGGCTGGTTTAATTTTTCCCATTGGTATGGGTGACTTCTGTGTGGACGCCTTAGTGGCTGGCTATATCCGGATCATATATGGTTAGGAGCATGCATAAATTGCATACATTTTATTATCATTGTTATTTTCATTTTAAAGTGAGTTATTATTGGAGTTATATATATATATTTTATAACTTTTCGTACACCCTTGCAAAATAAAAATAAACTAATATTATTTCTCTAAATCTTTGATTACAAAAAGATTTTATATTTTTATTTTATGGTTGTTAACTTATTGTTTGGTTTGATTTTGCTGTGGGATGAACAGACCCCTTACACCAACATTTAGGTACTAAGGATTTTGAAGAATTGAATGACGTTTGCTTGGCGCGCGCACGTGGGAAAAATGGGTATTTTAATAAATGAATAAAAATGATGTTTGTAGTGATAAAATTGATGTGGTACATTTTTATTTTATTTTTGAAGTTATTTACTTTTATGACCGATTTTAAATAGAAATGCGGAGGCGGGGTCCTTCTGCTAGGAAAAACCTAAATTATTTTATTTTAATACGTAAGTGAATATTTTCTATAATTGGTAAATTCTCTTTGCAAAAATAATAATAATAATAATAATATCAATTAAATTGCGCTACTTTATTTCTTAAAGTGGAATCAAACTATTTCTAGTGAAATTTTATTTTATGATCAAATAAAAAAAAATGTTTTGAAAGAAAATAAATATTTTTGAGTAATGTCTTGGATCAAAATCTGGGGCGTTACAGTGGTGGTGGTTCGTCGGAGGTCAAAGTTGGCGGAGGTGGATGTGTGGACTCTCTGACGGTAGTGCTCGTGGTGGTGATTTGTGGAGGTCGATTTGATGATGGTTTCCTAAGGGATTGCAAAGGATGATGAAGATGGTGATGTGTGGCTCATGCTCTCTCTAACTCTCTACATTTTAAGAAGATTGTGGTTTTCTTTGTTGATCTTACAAACAAAGAGGAACACTATTTTCTCTATTCTAATTTTTTAGCAAAATCAAAACTCTCTTCAAACTAAATTTTGTTTCTTAATTTATAGGCTACAAGAATGAATCGTTGCGTCTAGTAGATAAATTGAGTTCCGATTTTTCTATTGTTTGGCATAAATCATGGAGTGACAATTGAAGTTGAGACTTCTACTTTTTGTTGGATTGCAAAGTTGGTGAAGATGGGACTTCTATTTTTTGATGGAATGCCAAGTTTGATTGAGTGCAAAATTTGATAGTGCAAAGTTTGATGGAGTGCATAGTTGGTAAATATTCAAAAGGAGAGAAACATGGAAGCTTAAAATGTAGAGGAAGAAAACTTGTATTATTTCTACCAAAAACAATATTTTTATTTGTTTGTTAGTTATTGTTACTTTTTATTTATTTTTTTTATATTTTTATCATTTAAATTTGACACTTTGTTAAAACATCAATGAGAATGTAAGCTCAATTATTTGAGTAGATTTAAGAGTTTAATTTTGATTTTAAAAAAATTTAGTATAATAAAATATGATCGTAAATATATAAAATTAAGAATATTGTTATGATAAAATTATGATAGTATACATAGCTAGAATTTACAGTCATATTCATATATAGTCAACCAACTGAGGAACCGTGGAAGCGAGCTCAAGAGAAAGTTAGCTTATCTTTGGATGTATATACAAAAATTGATTTTAAATAAATTAATTTAATAAAATTAATTTTAATTAAAAGTAATATAACTGTAAAATAACTTATATAAATTAATTTATGTAAAAGTGAAATCGAACAATAAACTATAATTTTTAAGTTAGAATTAATTCATGAGACAATAAATTTTAATTGATAACACCAAATATATCAAATTTTATATTTTCAAAATTGATTTTACCTTCTCCAAAAATACAATAAAATTTGTATTTAGTTTGAGAACTTAAGACACAATTGACGTGGAGTAAACCATCAAATTCATTCATGACTTTGTAGAATTATTTTAAATAATTCGTTGAAATGTCGAATATTTTAAATATGTCTTTTACTCTATCAATTATATCGACCCTTCTTTCAATGGTATTTTTAATACGGTTTTATTTGCAATTTTGAAAATAATTTTAAGAAACAAATTGATAGTCAGTAAATAAAATAAATACTTAATTGATAATAAATGGTTAAAAATAAAAACCAACTTCATACTTTAATTATACATGTTTAACAAAATGACTTATATATGTAACATTTGACATAGGTGCTGGAAATATTCATAGTCTTATAAGGGACCTATTTGAGAGGGTCCCATGGACTGACACTTGTTGTAGGTAGGGTGGACAATGCCATGCAATTAGTTTTGAAAAATAAATATTTTTTAAATATTTAATACACTAAAATCATTATATAATAAAAATAAGACATATATTATAGATTTGTCTCCACTATATTTTATTTTTTAATTTGATATGAAAATTATAAAAATAAACTTAAATGTGTCTTCTATTAATGGTTTATATTTTTAAATACATCTTTATAGTTAATTAGTTTAATTTTTTTTTTTTAGTCACGTTGGTCTATAATTTAATGCTAATAAAAGATACATTTGAGAATATGTTTAATTTGATATGAAAATTATAAAAATAAACTTAAATGTGTCTTCTATTAATGGTTTATATTTTTAAATACATCTTTATAGTTAATTAGTTTAATCTTTTTTTTTTAGTCACGTTGGTCTATAATTTAATGCTAATAAAAGATACATTTGAGAATATGTTAAAATTTTGATAAATTCAACACTACAACATTACATGCAATTATAATTAAAAGAGATATATGGTGTCTTCACAATTCAAAATTTATGCGACCCTTTTTGGAGTGCCCTAGTGGTTTACTTGTTGATGTTAGTGCAAAAGTAGTTTTAACTACAATACACTAATTGATGTTTTGATAATAGTAAAAATAAACAAATAAAGAATAATTATTCCCTAACTATATTTGTTAAGTGTACAAATTAAGTTAGAAAACAATGATTTATATTAATGATTATCTATTTTAAGATAATTTAAATTATAAGTTAGATATAATAATCTAAGCGTTTCTAACAAAAATTATATTATCATCTAATAAATAAGTAATTATGTTCACTAATAGAGTAAGTCATAATATAACAATAAGTATTGTATATGCATCTAACAATCTACCGTTCAAGTCAAAACGTTAAAAACAAAAGAAATACAAGTAAGTGATTATCTATTTGAAGACAAAAGAAAATGACTCTACAATGTTATATGTCTTTGACTAAAAACCCATTTTGATCCTATAACTAAAAGATCAAAAGAAGAAAACTCTAAGGGAAGCATCACATAAAAGTGTAGAACGCATCAAAAGAAAAGAATGAATGAAAAATTCTCTCAGTAGAGAGTTACTAGATTTGATATAAATCAGTCAAAATATTTTATATGCTTGATTTGATATAGAACTCGAAATGTAATATCCTTTCAACGAGAGATAAAATCCTAAAAATAGACTGTGTCAATTCATACACAAATAACCTCAATAGCTTGATTGTATTATGCTATAAGGTTGAGAAGACTTGAACACAGTCAGTTGACTAGAAGGTATTCAGTAATCTTGTGATTCTAATGGTTACATCCTAGAAAGGCTAAAAGAAGACTACTCAAAGTCTAAAGATGCAGAGTAAATAATACTTATAAGCTATCGCTAAAATAATGAATTAAATCTTCAAGTGTACTGAAACAAAATCTCTCTGTAATGGGAGGATAGTTATGTTGTGAACTAGTATAAAATTGTGTTTCTTCTCTCTCTCCCTTTGTTTCTCTAATATAAGTTCTTTATGATTCAACTTCATTATATTAATTTGCTTATATTTATTTCATAATTTTTATATTTATCACGTGACAAATATTTATCATTGATACATAGAAAAACAAGAGATAAATATTTACTAGTAATAAATGTAAAAATTATGAAACAAATATTTATATTGATAAATATTAAAAATACATAATAAATATTTATAACTAATGCATAAAAATCAATAAACAAATATTTGTCAATTAAAAATTTTAAAAATTATACGACAAATATCTGCACTTATATAAAGTAACACGAGATAAATATTTATCACTAATAAATACTAAAAAAAAAATGTGATCAAATATTTCACAATCATTAGCCATTCTAATTTTATTGGTTATTATAATTTTTTTTATCTAAACGAGTGATTAACTTTTTAATAGATTTTCTTTAATCATCATGTGAGAAAATATAATAATCGCACGGGTATTTTATTAGTAGAGATATAAAAAGCAACCAATCAAAAACTATTTAGCAAATATGAGATGATTTGTAATGTAAGGAAAAAATACATGTATTAATACAATATATTAGTAATATATTTTATTAGTAGAGATATTAAAACACAAGGAGTACCTTTTATTTCTGCCAGGTTTTGAAAATTGCCGAATATGGATAACATACTAGCAATACAATATATTTGATTTAATAATTAAAAAATACAATATTTTTGGTAGGCAAATATATCATTATGAAATTCAAATTTTAATTTTATTCCATAAGGACGTCGTACATATGGAAATTACATTGCAATGTCATTTGTAACTAAACCTTCATTCATATTTTGATGTGGAGAAACACTAGTTACATGATATTACAAAGATTTGTCAAAAAAATAAATGATGTTAGAAAGAATACATAATGCTGACATACATAAAAGAACCTACCTTCTAATGGTTCAGTTTTCCAACTTCCTTTCTGGGTGAATAAATTAAAAAAAATCACAATACATTACATTCATCTCGTCCCATTATGGAATTTGACCCACTCATCCTCCTTCCCAAGCCTAGAAAATAATAATTTGATTCCCTCAGATGATAGGATAAGACAACTTAATCTTTGATATACAGAGTAGGAAACGTAACATTGGACTCAATCAATTTTGGAAATCACTGTCCAAAGGCTTCCTGTATCCACTGCTTCCAAGGACGGTAGGATATCACGGCTATGCTTTAATGACTTACCCAGGCTTTCAATCATATTGACGCAATTAATAACAAGATGCAACTGCAACAAAGTTAACAACTTTGCCAAGAACTTGGTAAGACATGGGAAGCATTATTTCTTGATTTACAAATGATATCTGTGATCATAAGAAGCTTGTTCCAAGAGACAGGTCACTTAGATTTGAGAGAATTTGCGATCGAGTTGTTCCAACCTGGTGAGCAATTTCAAGCTGTTCCTCCAATTGAAGCATTTCATAACTGTAATAATGCAGACCAAGAAAGAGTTCACAATTCAAAACAAGGAACCAAAGTATTCATGTCAATAACTGCAGGGTATAGCTTTTCCCCAATTGCCTATCATAGATTGATTATACAAGTGAAGGAAAATGACCTAGATTTTCCCTTAGTGTGTGATCCATTTGTTTTAACTTTTAACATCTTATGATTCAGCTTATGTGCATGTTGAAATATATAATTTATCAGGGTTTTTATATTAGGCCCATTAGTTAGAGCTTGCCTAACTATTCAGATTAGTGCTTGTGCTTTTTACACAAATTGAAATAATATTCAGAAATATTTGTCTACTATGCGTTTTATATTGCAATGAATCTCTTGTTGCAAACCACAATTCTTCACCATATCTTGAATAAATTACTTATCATTTTTATTAAGGCTCAAAGACTGAAATCCATTTCTCAATAGCTTATATCATAATGTTTGGGTGAGAGGATATAACATACTGGCATAGCAACTCGCAGTCAACTATACTGTCGGGGCCTGGCCGATGGGCCTTTCCATTCGAATGGAACAGTCTGAAAGCTCTTGGATTTAGGCCAGCAACGTGTGATACAGCATCAACGAGCTTTCTCTGCAATGACTGCAGTCTACGGAATGTGATTTCATCAAGAGGAGCAATGCAACCAATACTACCATCCAATGTACCAAATAACAAGGCAAAACGATTGGTTTTATCTGAGCCTGGACCAGAACCAGTTTTATCAGAAGTGGATAACATCTGCAACCTTAAGAATTTAGTAATGTGGGCCCCGACATGAAATTCAGCCCTTGAAAGAAGCTTCTGCCCTTTCCAACTCTCAGACATCTTTGGTGCATAATAAAAAATCTGCCATGCAAAAGATAAAAAATCTGTCATCAGGAAAAGGTCAAAAAAATAATACAACACAACAAATAAACTGAAACAATATATTACCATGCAATCTTAAGACAAACCTGGATATTTTTTTGTTCATCTGAAACCATGAGACTCAGAGTACTTCCATCAATCAAAAATTCTGTGGCAAAACAATCAAGAGAACCAAAATCCTTGGCTAATAAGCTAAGTTGAGCACCCTGCTCTTTCCAACTAAGAAAGTATATGCTTTTGTGGACGTCACCAATAAGGATGAAATTCTTTACCTGCAAAATTGTTAATAGCTATAAACCAAAACAGAAAAGGGAAATCCAGCTATTTGAGTTTCTAATTTATGAAATTTTTACTCTGATACTTTACAAGAGGTATATATTAAAGCATAAGTAGATAACACTAATGAAAACAACTTGAACACAAATCAATATAACACTAGTGAAATTTTAAATCAATTAAAAGAAACTTGGAAAAATTAAATAGATGAAAATAATCAAAATTCGCTTACAATTTTCCATTTTTGACTTTATCATAAATTCATAACAAAAAATATTTAAGGAAATATCACTTACAATATTTAAGCTCACGACATGCAACGGTGGCACATCAAAAAATGCAACACCATTCAACTCGGTGCCAGTCCACTTATGCAGGATAATTTTTGGACCAGATGCTACTAATAGATGACCCTGAAGTGCGGCCAAGGCAGATATAGCACCTTTTAATTCCTTAGAGTACACCTCTGAAACCTGTAAAGAATATTAATATTTTAATGATGTCTAGATAAGACATTATCCAAACTAAAAGTAAAACTAAAATATTTTTTCACCAAGAGATACCAGATTTTGTGGATTATCAGGATTTTTCCCCAAAGAGAACAAGAGGATACGTCCTCTTGCAGCAACATCCTCTCCTTGAACGTAAGCAGTACCAATGGCTAAAAGTGTTTCATTTTCTTTTGACGATGTATTCTACAATTAAGATATATTCCACAGATAGAAATCAATAATTGCAAGCAGCATTCGTCATCATCAATTGTATTACCATATTTAATATTCAGCTTGCTTAGAAAACCAAAGGAAAAAAATTACCATCAGTGTAACCATCCTCACGGTGAGAGCATTTTCTGAATTTTGCATGGGTATTGTGGCCTTTAGCTGCCAAGGGCCACCAGACTTTTCTGGCTCCATAATACGAACCTCAAATTCTTCAATGGTATACAAGTGGCTTTGCTCATCAGTATTCAAATTCTGACTCTCAGTCAATTGGTTAGCATCTTGGTCAACCAAAGCAATAACTTGATTTAGTGGCTTAGGAACCTGATGAGAATGGTTAAAAATTTGCATTACTTGTGATGCATATAGAATTAGAAAGCAAAGGGAAAAGGGTTGTTCCGTTTAATTTTAAAACAAAACTGAAGTACTGCAGACATCCAGTTAATTAGGAATCAATCATGTAACACCAAACCAACAAATTAATATAAATAACCAACCACTCTTGATCACATAAATATTGAAATGAACAGCTGATGGAGTAAAAATGCACTAGAAAATTAACAAAAAACATGGAAGTGGTTATTTGGTAAGTATTTATACATTTTTTAAAATATATGCACAATTATAGAGCACAGCTTACTAATCAAAATACACATATGGAAAAAGATTAGGTAATGTAGTCTAATTCTTAGCTTAAAGTTGAAATAATTCATAAATGTGCTATACGTATTTGTTTACTATTGCTTGAATTGTGAAACATTTGGTGTTCAAGATTCCATCCATTACGAATACTTGTAATTATAATTGAGTGTAATAGATCTAACCTTGTATGTCTATCAATTGTGCTGTTCAATTTTGCAGGAAAATTTGGGGACAACAAAAACAGTAGAAGAGAATACATATACTCACAGGATATGAAACAATAAGCGGATACAAATTCTTCTCTGCAAAGTAAGTTACTTGATGTGGAGTAGCTTTAAGGGGAACCTAAGGATGATGTCAAAAATTAGATAACATCAAATAACATATAACAGAAAATCAAGATAGAGGAGAAACTAAAAAAATCTCACTTTCTGTACAGGCCAGTAGCAATCATAGTTTGAGCCAGAAGGTAATTGACATATCTTTAAAACACCCTGTATAGAAGACACAATAAAATTCAGCCACGATTGCGATTTAGTTAGTGATAAATTATCAATAAAAGGAAGGTATTGTCATTTGTACCTGGGACGTAACATATATGAGGCCATGATTGCAGTTTACATTGTGAAGGACAGTAAAAGCAACAATAGACCCGTCACATAGCTGACATGGAAGAAAATAGTAAGATGAATGTCAACTTTCTTCTACAACAATACCAATAAAATGGATATACTTTATTCTAAGTATAAACACCAAGCTAGAACAATGCAGCAATCCATTGTAATGGGCTGATAGCTCAAATTAGATATGCATTCCAATCAATAACACATTACAACTTGTACAAAAATTGAATTCATAATTGGGGGTAGTGCCTATTCCCGAGCCTATTATACCAAAAGCCAGCCAAGGTCTAACAGAGAAATACCAGAAAACATAACGCCAGCATTTATTAACTTTGTATAAAAAAAATACGAGTCTAACGATTTTAAACTTTGAATTCAAAGTTTTTGTAAAGTAGAACAAGCTTATAAAAATTCATGCAAATAAATAAATTAATTGATACACCACCACACTACTTTATTTTAACAAATAATAGTTCTTTAATATATAACTAAATGTAATGCTCCTTATTAGATAACATAATAACAAATACCCAAATTGTTTCAAAGTTGATAATATCACGTAATTCAAAAGGTCAAATTTATAAATTTAGTGCATGTTTGGATTAACGGTGGGATTGTCAAAATCACATTGAATCACCGTGATTTTGACAAAAGTCAAACTTTGGAGCTTCAAAAACTCATGGTGCCACCGTGATTTTCCCAAACTCATCACCAATCCAAACATACACTTGATTTCTTGCAAGTTATAATTGGTGTCAGTCTTTAAGTTTAACATCTTGTGTCATTTGATCTTGTCACTATATATATATAGACACACACAACATAAATGTGCAATGTTTGTAATGAGACATTCACATTACTAATTTCTCATTAATAAACATATTAGTAGTCAATATATGATGATAACAATGTACAATTAAAACACTTGCGATCATGACAAGTATGCATAGTTACATATCTTTCCCCACCCATATCATAATACATTCTTTATACAATGAATGTGTCACAAAAAACATACAATTTAGTGTTTTTAGTTGGTAAAATGAATATCAAAGATCTATATATGGATGACAATCGTGTCTTAAGTTGGTAAGACAGATGTATCGGAAGAAAATATTTATAAAAAGAAAAAATATATTGGATACTTTTTGGGAATTTATCTGGAGGTATAGAATGTGTACCGGTATCAGATATTTGTCGGATACATACCCATTTTTGGACAAGTGCAGCAAGGCACATTCCATCCAGCAAATGACACGGTGTAACCATGACTTGAAGAAGCAAGTAAATTCTATTAAGATTTTTATAATCTTGGGATGTTAGGCCTAACATAACCTCTTAAATATCTTAGTATGAAGCATCAAATTTATTGCAGTTGTCTCATGCAACACTACTTACAGTTAAGAAAGGTGGTGTACATTTGAAAAGACACATTCCAAACCACCCAATATTATAGCTAAATGGCCATTGCATAAATTAGCTAATAAACATAGATATAGTCATGTAAAAAAGACTGGTTCTGACCTGCGGATGAACACGAAGCCGTTCTCTCAACAACATAACCCAAGCCGGTCTTGACCCCGATAGAAAGAATCCTTCATAACTACCAATGTTCTTGAAAATATTAATTTGTTGACAAGGTGGTCCATTTGATGTCTCCTCCCTGGCATGTACATCCAAGGGCACACGTACAAATCTCAAATTTCTAAGCCTAGAAACACTACTATTGCTAAGGCCAGCTGATACTGAATCCTCAACCTTAGAAGTACCATCTGGACTTTCATAAAGGTAAGCATGGTAACAAAGAGTAGTTCCATCACTCAAAATCCCAAAAAGAAATGGGCGGCTATGCTTCCCTGACCATCGCTGCATGGCCAACTCCACAACTTTCATATTCAGGGCATCCTTCCTGCCTTGGCTGACCACACCATCAGAAACTTTATCCCCCTTTTGAGAATCTTTTGGCACCTCTTTTGTCAGAGCATCAACAAGGTGGCTCTTCCCAGACAGAAAATTTTCCACAGTAAAAACACAACTGAAATTGGGCACATCAAATATTTCAAGGCTATCATTTTCATAACATACAACACAATAAATATCCCCATGGTCCTGGGCCGCACCATCAGTGCCATCGATGGCCTCACCAACACCAGTAGAAAGCCATGCATCTGTACTAGTCTTCCTTAGCCATGGCTCAGGTCCTTTATCATGGTAGAGTGTACATGTCGAAATTGGTCCTTTTGAGCTCTCAAATGAAGCTGGAGAAGTGACCGAAATGGTGCAGGTGCTAGGATCTGTAAATTGAGATGAGTAAGGGAAGCAGGGAATTGCAAGGCAAAAAACAATTAGAAACTAGACCTTCTCAGAAACATTCATAGACGCTTGCAATATGGTATCGATCACTGCGAGTCTAACATAAGCAGTGCAAGTAATAGAAGTACCACCACCAGCAAAAATAAATTCATAAGAATAAACTGTGTAAGAAACTATAAAAAGAAACTAATAAAATTGATAACAATAATTTTTTTGGACCTCAGAAGCTAAAATAAAATTACCTCCAACCAAAAGTCGAAGACTTCCATCACTCATTTTGAGCAAGACATATGGATCAGCTATAGAAACGGATAGTGCCAAAGCACTCTCAGATCCATAATTAGCTTCAGAGTTAGAAGCTCCAAAGCTTACATCTTGGGTCATAAAAGAACCATCCAGAATTCGAGCACCACGTTCGTAGACTTGAATAACTCGACGTCTATCAACAAGACCACAATTATATTAGCTATACCTCATAGTCATACTTGAGCACTGAAAGATTTATACAATAGAGAGAACAATGCATAAAAATAGGGGATTTGACCGATCAGATTCTGGCTGACCATACATGAGAGAGTGAGTGGTTATTACTTATAAGTCATACATGCTTATGCTGCCACATAGGATTTGTGTTTCTTGTCAAACTTCTCCCGTAACAAAAAGCAGTTTCCTTGAAGATATACCATTTAAATCCAGATCTCTCTTAACGGTTTGGCCAATATTTTTCTTTGGTTTCTCTGTCTATAAGTATTGAGCTATTCACCATATAATTCACCCTCCTTCCCAGGGATTCTATGGATCTTCTCACACATGCCCAAGCCACCAAAAAGGAGACTCTATCAGCTTTCTACAATCATAGGAACTACCCCAATTTTTTCTGTAAGAATTTCAATTTGAACCCTATTTTGTCTTACATGACTATTCATCTTTCCAATTAAGCTTGAAAGGTGCTATTAGCTGTCGTCTGACTAAAATTTATCTCTACCCATGCATTAGCAACCAACAATAAAGCACAACAGAGATCATAAAAGCAATAAGAAAAATCTGATAAAGACTGACCTTCCAAATAAATTCCCTGCAGCAAGCGTTTTTCCTTGAACATAATAGTCAACACTTTCAGTAACCTCGCTCAGAAGATCAGCTGTTTCTAGTACCTAACCATAACAGGCAAAAAAAGTGTCACTATAACTTTGTAAGTAACCAAAAAAGAATACCGCCAATTTTTTTTCAAATATTTGAGTTGGGAAGTTCCATGGAAATGACAGAACAAATAAATCTAGCAAACAAATACTAAAAAATTAACACTTGAAAAAATGGCAAAAGAGAAAATAAAAGAACCGCAAGGGGTATATAAAAGGAAGAGAGACATCGTATAAATAAAAATGTTAAACCAGTGTCCTTCCTTCTCACCCTTACAGCACCAACCCTATTGTTTGCTTAAAATTTTATCAGTCAAAGATTAAATCAAGGCAACCATTAATAATTTTTCTAAAATAACATTACAAAATAATCTTGCATCCAGAATCCAGATATATGAATGTTGTATATATAAATCCTCTATCTTCAATGTTTAATAGCCAAAGTAAAACAACCCCAACACCATATATCTTGTATATATATAGGGAATACTACAGTACACCCACTCTCTTTTATGAAGGTGTATATTAGCAAGATGCAACTTTTTTAATTAGACAAAAAAACCATTACTGTTAATCCTATGAAAAATTAGATCTGTGGGTAAAGAATGTAATTTCTCACATCTTGTGCCAATCCTCTTTCTCTCTTGCCTCTGTCGCAAACTTACAGGGTCTCCTCCATCGCCACACCGAGAAGCATTTCACCGCCGGCGACATCATCCGTCACATCATCATTGGCATCTCTGATGAACTCACCACACCTTTGCCCTCGCTGCTGGTCTCTCTGGCGCCAATTACCTTTTCCATTGTCTTCACAGCAGGCATAGTTGAAGTCAGCATCGGCTCCATCTCTATGGGTCTCGGCAGGTACTTACAGAGGCTTTTTTACGAGTTTAGTGGGTAACAAGGAAAACATTTGTGAAAGAATAATTTCACCGCCGGCGACATCATCCGTCACATCATCATTCGCATCTCTGATGAACTCACCACCCCTTTGCCCTCGCTGCTGGTCTCTCTGGCGCCAATTACCTTTTCCATTGTCTTGACAGCAGGCATAGTTGAAGTCAGCACCGGCTCCATCTCTATGGGTTTCGGCAGGTACTTACAGAGGCATTTTTACGAGTTTAGTGGGTAACAAGGAAAACATTTGTGAAAGAATAAATAGTTGGCAATTTTTTGTTGTTGAAATGAAGAGGTTTCTTCGTTGAAATATATTTTTTTGGTGTCATGGAATTTGCTTTCATATCTTTAAAAAAAAAAACTAAACAGATCCAATTTGATGCAATTACACAAGGGGAAAAAAAAACACCTCCATTAGTTGCAGCAAGTGAAAATCATCGATTTCTTTTTTAAAATCTAGATTTCAAAATATCCAACCAAAAGATCAACAATTTTTAGTTTTCAGAATCCGTAATATTTCCTCTCAAAATGAGATGTGTCGTGGTCCTTCATTGAGCCATTTTCCTTTTCAGTTTCACGTTGACAGTGTTGAGAGGAAGATGGAGAAGCGCAGAGGAAAATAATAGCTAAAGCTACATTCTTACCCACCAATCTAGTTTTTTTTAATTAAAAATAAGGACTTTTTGTCCAACCAAAAAAGGTGCATGTTGCTATTGTACACCTTCATTAAAGAGATTGGGTATACTATAAAAACCATATATGACTTTCCTAGAGAAATAGAGCTTTAAAAGCATTCTATTATGCTAACTACATTAATTAATTTTGAAACAGAAATATATATCAGTCTCAAAAAGCACCAATCAACTCATCCACTATTATGGCTGAATATAAATCTATTCTTCAGGAGGATATTGTGCCTGTCTCTCTCTTGCATTTAAACTTAAAACAAACCAAAAAGGGATGCAGGTATTACTGAGTTTAAAAGGCAATTGCATATAATGGTATAAAGGCAAACTGTTAGGACCCCAATCGTGGGTCATACTTCCTTGCCCACACTGGAAATTTATGTTAGGAAAATAAAAGAGATGAAGGGAATGCTGATGTGGCAAGTAGAGTGAAGTGGTTCTATTCATGTCAGGGAATTTTGTTATATAGAGATTGCATTGAGAGAAACGGGGTATCAGCTGGAATTCAGTGTTAGTTATGGACAGAGAGCAATGTTCTCTGTAGGAACTTGGCACTGGGGGCATTAGGATATTCACCTTTTTGCAGTTATCTTTCACTTTCAGAAATAATATACTCTTGCTTTCCACTGTTGATCTGTTTTCCTTCCATTTATCAATCTAATTTCTCTGATAATTTCTACTGCGAGCGCGAATTGGGTTAGCATCACAAATGATCTATCTAGTTAAGTTTAAATTTAAAGTGGGAATTCATTGTGCTATGTTGTCATTCTTAGGATTATTTTTTCGGTGCCTATAATCGAGTTGTCCCAAAAATGACAATCAAAATTCAAAATTAAGAAACTGTGAATGTCTCCTAAGATATAACGTAATATTAGAACTTACCCCCAACTGATTTGACTAGAATTCTTTTCACAAATTGCATTAAAATCAAAACTTATCAACAACTATGAATTATAAACTTATCCTTCCACAATTGAATGAAATAAAAGAAATTACCATAGTACGAGACTCCAAACTTATAATAAGGTATGCATGATATTCATCTTCATCATCAGCCAGTTTAGAAGAGTCGGCATTAAGTGAACGTGTGCTCTTATGATAAACAGTCCAAATTCCTTTGCAGCCAGGAAGTTCAACCTGAAATTACGCATTAAAAAACATAGTAAATGTTCCATATAGCTTTGGGAATTATTGTCAATTGGTTCATAAAACACACATATGCCATTCACCAAACAACCGAAAAATGAAAGCAGTAAATCACTATCAAATACCTGATCTGAAACTAACATATTTACAATACCATCATACAGATATACTATCAAAAACAAAAGTATTAGCTTTTTTATATGAAAGTGCAGAGAAATTTTACAACTTCATGAACATAAGCACCAAGATACGTGAAACAAAAAATGGCTCAAGATAATGAACCATGGACAAACCTCAGTAATCACTTCTGGGCGAATTGATTGTCGAAGGACACACAGAGAACCATTCTTTCCATGACCAGAACAACACACCTGCATATTAGCCCAAGACATGTGAAACAAAAAATAGTGAACAGTAAAAAAGAACAATGACAAACACAATGGAATGCTAAAAATATACAACTAGATTCATAAGTACTTTCACTCGCCTTACCTTTTCTTCCTCTGTAGTCAATAGCGGGGTTGTATAGTGTAGTGGCCCTAGGCACTACAAAACCCTGTTGTCTTGCATTTTTAAGGGCCAGTTTACTCTGTGAAAACATTTTCTATTTTTTATTTTCTTAATTTTACTTGCTAACAAGGAAATAAGAGACTTCAAGTGAACAACTATCTGCATTTTCGAAAACAATAAAAATGCCAAGAGAATTGTTTTCATTAATTCCAAAGATGCATCATCCTTGGCTAACATTTCGTCTTATCTTCATCACAGTTGTTCACTTGAAGTGTCTCACACATCACCTTATTAGCAAGTTAAAATAAATACATTTTAAAAAATGAAAACAAAAAAGGTTTTTCACAAAGTAAACAGACCCTTAATAACAACAAAATGGTGAACAAATAAAGGCTCTAGCAGCCGCTATAGTGTAGCTCCTCTCAAAACCTGAATATGCCCTCAACTTATAGCTGTTTCCTCTGGTTTTCATTGGACTTTTTGGTCATTTCAAAAAAAAATTATTTGCTTTGTATTGGGTTTGAACTTTGATTATTAATCTATTACAAAAGAATATGTCTTTAATTATGCATATTTTTCTAATTTTTTATCGTTTATGTGTATGGTACTATGCATATTTTTCTAATTTTTTATCGTTTATGTGTATGGTACTATGGTATAAATTTCTTGTATTGTTTTTCAAAAACTGAGGTAGCAACCATACCGCTATTCATTATACCACTACAGCATTTTTGGGGTTATCCACTACACTCCATTATCCGCTATTGACTACATAGCTTTCTTCTCAGCCCAATCTAAGCAAGTTAATAGTGGTTTGATTAAACTAATCATAGCATCAAACAAAAAATACTGACCAATTCATAGTTACTCTGTTTGGCTATCCCCGTAGCATTTGCATCAGCATTTATTCTTAAACCGTACGAGAAATCTTTCAAAGGACCAACATTAATCAATGAATCCCTCACTGCAAATGAGAAGGATTTCTGCAGCCAACATATAACTAGTTCAGCACGTTAAGTACACCTAAATATTTCAGGAAATACCACAACAAAGTTGAAGAAAGTGTTGATCAACAAATGAAATGAAAGATGTTACTTCCTCTGTGCATAACGAAACACTACCTGTGCTGATTCTGTTCTATTTGCAGCAGATCCGTACAAGGAGAGCTCCTCGCCACTAACCATATCTTGCAAAGTATCAGAAGGTGACCTACGCATTCTCTTTGCTGAAGAAGTGTCAACGTCAAAATCACCAACCTATAAAATTGCAGGAGAATGTATTCAAAATGACTATACAGATAGACCATAGAAGTAACAAACAAAGATAAGTGTCAAAGTAACACATTTTAATATACTGAAAGAGATATCTCTAAAAGATCTATATAGAAGGCAGCAGACAGATTCAAGGCATCCAATACGCACCTCTTCTTTTAGATTGGATGACAACATTGAAACACCCGATCCGCAAGAAAATTGCACCAACATACTGTCTCCTAATCGACTGGCGAGAAAAAACAGAGAATTTCCAATTGTCGTGACACCCTAAAAAATTGCAGATATTGAAGAAGCAAAACTCAATCTGAAAACTGATCTGTAAAGTCTAGAGTGAAACCTATTACAACAATAGCAAAATAGGTAAGACCTTTAAAACTTACAGATGATAGGACTGAAGCTTTTGACTTGGAAAGATCAAGTCTCTGTACAACCCTGAAAAATTTAAAAACATTTGTAGGTTTATGCTTCAAAGAGGTTCAATCATAATTGTACTTTGTATTGCTTTGAGCACACTATGGAGCAACAACAACTGCAAAAGGAAAAAAAGAAATTGTCTTGCTCTCTTCTTCAATCATACTGTTTACTCTACAAGTCTTAAAATTAATCTCCTTCTACCTACAGACTACAAAAAAGTTAAGTGTAGAAAATAGACACAGCCTACGGTTACCATATACTTTCATAAAAGAATTATAACACAAGTCCAACGCCAAGAATGGAAGTTTAAAAATTTTATACTGTTGAGAATAGATAATGGAATACTATCAGTTTCTACGTCCCAAAGTAGAACAGTAGAAGCCATACCTATCCTATGTCAGTTGGAGTGTAATCTTAATCTATATCATCTACCTGTCAATCAGCTAATATTGACATAAGATCCACAGCATAAAGAACTTGAATAACGGAGATGAAAAAGGATGAGAAACATACCTTCCATCATAAATAAGAGTAAGCAATAGCAGTTCACCAGTTTTTGTTGACAGCAAGGCTACATCATTCAACAACCAAGTTGCGTTGGCAGCATCAAGTTCCACATTGAAACTCGATCTTGGCATCTCCTGACTGAAATGAGATTGACAATCAATAGAATTTAAGAAAATTACAGATCACCAAATCATTTCACCAAGAAAAATAATATGTGAATCAAATAGATAAAGGAAAAGATAGGACCTTGGAGAAAAAATGTTTAAAAAAATATATAATAGGAAAATTTTAATCAATATGCATCATAAAGGGAAGTCAAAAGACTCAAAACATTACATGAAAAGAGATAAATTATGTTCAAATTGAATTTTTCTTTTTCCTTTTTACAATGATTACAAGAAAGAGAGAGAAAGAATCACCACCTATTATCAACAGAAACAGCATAGCTGTTCAAGGCCAATGAACATGAAGCAGACTGCAAAAACAAGCTTTATAATTAGATTGTCATTGCCCAACTGTTTTCTGAACCATAAACTAAAGAATGTGGGATAACCCACACACACACACATACACACAACATCTATTCGAATATCTTTACAATATATAGAAATCAAGTAGACATTGCATAATTATGCCTGAGCAACACATTTACCTGACTGTGATAATGAATAGTGTTCGCACCAATAACAAGAACACCACCAATTGGTGAGGGCACTGCAAGAAGCTTGTAGGCGTCGTGGGGGAGATTCTAACAAATGAATATGATAAACACAAATTAAAATCTTAAAGAGAGCAAAAAGTTAGCAGAAGTAAAAATATGCTGATCTTTGAAGATATGTATGATATCCGTGAGAAAATGACATTCACAAGATTATAAATCTCTATGTGCACATTAATTAACCATTTACAAAAGAGATCTTAAGTGCAAGAAGTAACTAGTGAATAAATAAGAAAGGTAATATAACATGATAGACATTATTCACACACCATTGTGTTTGCCAGTGCCTACTAAATAGAGAACAAAAAAGAATTATTATTAAAAAATAAATAAAAGAAAAACTAAATCCAAAACAAATGAATGGGAGTCACAAATGAGCTGACTATGTAAACCAACCATAGTAAAAAAATACTCCGGCTTATCTTAGATAGTGAGCATGGGGGAAAAACTCATTAAAATATTTCATTTTGTCAGAGTCACATTTTAACAAAATGGTCTATTGTTAAAGCACCATCTAGGCATCTACGTTGAACTTACAACAGCTGACCAAATAAGTGGATGCTGCTTCAAAGTTGTGCTGATACTAAGTGCTGATATCATGCAAGTATGATGTTTCCATGAGACACGCCCAGCCCAAGTAAGTTCACGTTCATGTAAGATCACCATCACAGGTTCAATATAGCCTATACAATCAGTTAAACCAATTTATAAAAGACTCCTTAAATCAAAATAGCACAAAATAATGTACATTAATACTTCTTTGAGCAAAGAATAGATAAACAAAGCATGAAACAAAAGCACCATAATTTTTAATATTTTGACTTCTGAAGACTAGTTTCATTAAAACTACAAAAGGTTGCTAGACTAGAGAAGGAAGAAGGAAATGAACTTAGAAACATATTATTTCCACTGAAACAACAGTCAATACTTTAATCACACATTTGAACCATGTATTATAATCATAGAGTTAGTATCTATCTTTATTTTCTGAATGGATTAGAATGCATGCATGTAGATTACAGAATTCTATTATTGACAAAAGAATTGCCAGGTAAGTTCTTTAGCACTAGAAATGAAATCCTGAGATTCCATGTTAATTACCATTTATCATTTCTCTCCAAAAGAACACAGCATAGTAACATAATTAACTTCTCTTTTTAAATAATAATAATATGTCAAATGTGACCAGTCTATCGTAGGAGTTAAGAATAAAACCATTGAGTTGGGAAGGCAAAGTTCAAATCAGGAAACCATCTTTTTTGCCACATTCATATGTCAGGATTGAAATTAAGGCCTCAATAATCAGTCACCCTTACTGAGTGTGAAAAAAACTGGAGCCTATCAATTGGATCATGCGACTTTCTCCTAAATGTCATGTGATTTTGGTCACTTCTAGTGACCTCTCCATGTTTATAAGTTATAATTGATGATATGGTGGAGATATCTTCGCCATAGATACTTCTTTTTGACTTTCATTCATCCCCGCTAAAAAATTTGCATTATCTTTATAGAAACTTAGACTTTTTTTTTGACAAATTAATAGAAAATTATACTTAAAGAATTAATTAACATTAATGTTATTTGTATCAAACATAATTCCATTTCATCATAAATTTAACCTGAACTCCATATCTTGAAAACTAGCATTGCTATCATTGCCATTAAAAACGTATATCTAAGTGGCAAGATGATAACATACAATACTCTGTGAGGCTCACCATGAAGAAATGTGAAATCTTTTACATGCCTCATATCCAAGTCACGCAAATTTATCATATAAGATGATTCGATACGAGCAGCAACTGCACCTCCGGAACCCAACACATCATCCTCCCCAACTAAACCGGAACCAGCCTAACAACAACAACAACAATAATACATAAATAGGAGAGATTAAAAGACAACAAAAATATAATTGACAGAAATTTTCCCATGAGACAATAAAATGAATCATTGCTAATGTTCATTTTATCAAATATATATGCAATACTGTAAGTAATAACAGTTGCAGTGAAGCGCATTCTAGCAATGGTGTTGCTTCGGCAACAGAAATACATGCAGCATATTCTTATAGGTGACCCCGTATTTTTCTTACAAATATGCTTGTTTACACCGTATTTTTCATATAAAAATATTATAAACGCACAAGAATTTTTGTGGCTTGGTGATGTCCCCCAGATCCCATTTTTGCAAGTGCATCAAATCACTGTATGCATAGCACACAGAAAAGGTACATTTCCGTCCTTGGCCCCATACTCCTACCAAAAACCACTAAAATGACATATAAGAAACTACTCCAGAACCCTCTCCGAGAAAGATCCAGTTTTCTATAATTACACAAACTTAAAAGTCTACACTACAGGTGATTCACTACTTAATTGACCAGAAAGGATCAGAAAACAATTATTCGGAGAGACAGCTTTTTATGGTCTGCAAATCATCCATAAATCATTTGAAGTAATCCTTTTAGGTACAGCACGGCAATCTAAATGGAACCAGTAACCACAAGAACAGACTCGATAAGAAACTTGAGCCCAAATCTTGCTGTCTCCCGAATAAGCTGGACAAGCATTTAGGAAACTAAAAGTTCCTTCAAGGGAGTTACATTTTCATATATGAACGGAGATTGACCATTTTAAGATGCATTTGTCTTTTTGTCCGTATTATCTTTCTAGTAATTTCTTTTTTTACATATAACAAGGTAAAGGGGAAATAAGGTAATACCAAAAAAAATTAAATCAATGTAAAGAAGATAAACCTGAGTAGTCTTTAGTATTATCATTTGCAAATCATAGACAAGAACTCCACCACACCTGCCTTGAGGATCAACCTTTGCTACCGGACCTCTTGCAAAATGTTCTCTGCCTCTTTTCAAATGAAGCCATTCTGGACCCTCAAAACAATGCAAAGAACTGGAAAATAGAAATTGGTTACAAGATTACAGATAAGCCTCAACCTTTAGATGGTAAAAGATAACCTTTAACCCCCAAACATACATAATATAGCCAAGAATTTCTCACAGATTAAACAGCTAAAATATTGATAAGAAAAGCTAGCCATAAAAAAACTGTCAAAATATGTGACATGAACAACATTAACACAATTTCAATGTCATCCAATTGATATAGCCTTCTCTACCGTCATTTCTTTTCCCCCGTTACAAACAGGAAATATCTATTAATGAAAGATTTGATAAAAGAACTTCACATGTGAATAAGGGATCCGCAAGACAGAAAATCATATCATAACAAGACAGAAAATCATATCATACATATATTATATAAAAATAGAGCAAGCAAAAGAACAAGACAAATTTAATACTATTAACACTAAATATATATATAAAGCCCTCTGGTCCCCCAAGATAACTGTCACAGAAATGCTATAAAATTTGTACATAGTAGGATGATATATGGCTTGAAAATGTGTTTATGTAAGTGGGAGGTATTTCTCACCTTGCAAGCCGGTTTTATAGCGTTGAGTTAGGCTCAACCCAAATTTTAAGATGGTATCAAAGTGTTTCCAAGATCCATTGGGTCACTTGCAATCAGGTCACACTCCAAATATCCAACCCTCGGCATGAGTGGTTTGTGTTAAGAGTCTCACATTGGATGAGATATGGCTTGAAAATATGTTTATCAGTAAGAAGCATCTCTCACTTACAAACTGATTTGCAGGGTTGAGCTAAGCTCAACCCAAATTTTAAGAAAATCTATCAATAATATAAGACATTATCCACCTCTAGGGCATTTTTTATGAACTTCATAGCTATTTGCCTTCATAATTAATATTCTTCATCAAAATGCTAAGGTCATTTCCCTAAACAAGCAAAATTACAAGATTTCAACGACAAATTTATGATCTAACATCCTGATAAGCCATAAACACTTCATCCCATCCCACTAAGTTGAATCACAATGTCATGTACCAGCCATATCATTTCAAATAAAATTTGACTCTGTACAATTCAGCCAACCATTTCAATATCAACCCAGAAGAGTAACTGTAAAGAAAGAATATAACTTATTATTGAATTAAGCCATTCTTAATCAAACACCACAACAACAAATTAAAAGGTATATTTTTCCAGAAGTTATCTCCCTCCACTTTCCATTAAAACCCTTATAATTTTAAGTTGACAAAAGTGCAAAGCCAAACATTAAGAACATGAATTACCAAACAAAAGCACGTTCATTTAAATGCGGATTTAAAACCGCCTACATACCTGGTACGAAGTCCGTGGATAGAATCATCATACTCTAGAACTGAAATCTTCGCATCTTTAAACGTTAAGATGATAGAATCTCGCCTCCTAGAAGCATCACCACCCCCAACGCTCAACACAGCCACGCTTTCAACATTGCCATGCAACCTAAATCACAAGCATAAAACCAGGACCGAGATACCAAATCAACCACTCAATTCATCAAGGAAACCCACAAAACCATAACAAACTAAATTTCCAAAGCCAAAACTACTCATGAAATTATTGAATTGCATAAAACATCCATTATGATATAAGCGCTCTTTATCAAATCTTACTTTTGGGATAAAAGTTCGCAAACATAAACCATTTCATTTCAAACTTAATTCAGACCATAACCAATTTTGCAAAATCAAGCTCATCTAAAGTCAAGTTTTCACTCCCACATCCAAACGCATACCAAATTCACAATGTACTCCATCAAATCGACCAATGGCATGGAAGATAAAAATACCTCTTGAACTTCAAATTCTGAAATCATATAACCTAAGCAGACACCTAACACGACATGGACGCAACGAAGCACCGCACATGTATACTCAACATGCCAAAAGACTAAATTGAGAATTAAAGTTAATATATTCACCTTCTGAAAACAAAGTTGTGATAATGACATTCACAAAAATATTACTAAGACTAAGAGGGATCATTCACAGTGTAATCCTTACAAAAATAATAGTATAATACTAAGATAAGAAAGAAGATGAGTCATCTCTCTTATACCACTAGCATTTAGTGAATCCTATTATAGTGAGCCTAAAAAGATGCTAAGAGGCGCCATTTTGCTATTTGTCTCACAAAAGTAAAAGACCTAATCTAGAGTCAGAAACCCGTAATCTCCTCATCATCATGGAAAAACATAGCCTCTAGTTCTGGTTCATCAAATTAAAAATTAACAACTTCAAGAATACCATGCTCATCTTTGATATTATCTTAGAACATCTTAGTTTATCTTTTAGGATTAGTTTTCAATCTTATCATATCATATCTTATAAATAGAGATATAATACATGTAGTTACCTTATTGCTTTTAAGCCTATACAAAAGAGTCTCCTATGTGCAATTTAAACACACAGTTTCACCCTATTCCTTTTTATTTTCCTCTCACTCAACAACATATACAAAAGCATTTTCTGCTATATTCCACAAATGCATTTTCTCAGGAGAACTTATAGAAATAGATTATAACAATGTACACACCAAAACAATAAATTCTTCCATCAAAAACAAATTTTCAAATATTAGGAATTTTTATTGTTTCTAAAAATACAAATAATTGTTAACTACAAGAATCCCTCATCAAAATGACTAACTGCACAAACTAAATGAACACTAAATTTCCATATAATTCCACAGCACAGTGACTAATTCCACAAACTCAGATTTCTGAATTCCAGAACTGAAAAATTGAATAAAAGAAACAGAGATTAGAAAACCTGTAATGACAAGCGAGTTCAAGCGATGCACCAGCGAGACCATCGAAAACACGAGGATCAGCGGACGACTTAGGAGGATCCTGTTGAATACGAACTGTATAAACTTCAAGAATATTAGCGGCAGTGATAACAAGATTAGGAAGCGGAGCAAGGTCGCGAGGCTGTGAGACCCAATCGGAATCGATATCATCATCGTCGTTGGGTTGAATAGGAGGAATGCGAGGTGTGGAATCGGAGCGAGAGTGAGTGAGGAAACCGGAAGCGCAGTTTTGGATTCCGGTTGGCCATTGCATCATTTTATATGCTGCGAAACTCATGCTGTATTTTTTAAGGTTGTTTCGTGATTGATGAATTTTTGGAGTTAGTGTTAAACCCTTCAATGAATCAAATTAGGGTTTGGGTTTTGAGTTTGGCGGGAGGTAGTAAGTGATGAAACTGTGATTCTCTCTCTCTCTCTCTCTACTGAAATTGGCTTGGGATAAAAATGATTAAGTCTGTGTTTGGTTTTCAAAGGAAAGGAGAAGGAAGGAAAGAGGATAGAGAAATGGGATTATTTTTAGTTGTTTGGTTGGAATGAAAGATGGAGAAACGAAATTTCAATTTTTCTCTTCCAATGTTTGGTAGAGTAGAAAATAAGAAGAAAAAGCTAAATATAAAATTAAAATGACATTAAATAATGAAAAGTAAGGGCAAAGTTGAGAAAATGACAAAATATTGTGGTTTTTCACACTTTTTACTTTTTTCTTTTTCTCAATTTTCTTCGCATTTTGGAAGGATTATTATGGTGTTGGGTCATAAATGAGTAATTTTTCCTTGCTCTTATGTTATATAGTTAAAGAACTAAAGGATTGAAAAATTTTAGAAAGGAGTGTTCTCAGTCTTTTATGCTAATTTTCTACTCTCTTCCCCTATTCTAAACAATGTGTAGATATTAATGTGCTTTTACTTTTTAATTTGGTTAATGGAAAATATTAACAAGTACTTAAAAGTACTTATTAATCAATGAAAGCTAGAAACTTTATCTTAAAAATTATGTATTCAATTCATAAAAATTAAGTTATTTTCTTAAAGAGAACATTTTTAGTTTAGAATTTTTAATATATGTTCGTATGGTACATATAAGCAACACATTTTTATTAAAATAATATATTATGTAATATAATATAACATAATATATAATAATAAAAAAATATTTAATTTAACAATATCGATATTTATTTGTTGAATTAAATTTTACAGATAAATATATATTATATCAGTTTAAATTAATGAATACATTTTTTTTTTTAAAATATGTGGTTACATGTTTATAATTTATAAGAGCAACACATTTTGTGCTTGTGCAATTAAGATATCTAGATGAATGGAAAAATATATACGGTAACTTTGGTCCAAGTAAGCGTAACTAGTAAATGTAAAGTCAAGTTAAATGAGTTACTTTCTCACAGCCTTTGAGTAGCACTCTCTCTGAGGTGACTTTAATAAAAAAATATATATATTTTAAAATAAATGTCAATTTTAAATCAACTTTAATTCTTCTTTTTTTTCTAATTAAAGAACATTTTTTATTGGTGTGTGTATAATAAAAAAAATATACCAATAATTAATAAGGATAGTTTCGTAGAATAACAATTTTTTTTTAATTATTACATTTTTTAATATACGTGCAAAAATCTTAAACATGTTAATTTTTAAATCAGAGGGGATATTATTTATTTTTATTGAAATTGTTGGATAGTACCATTTATTGTATGTGATTATTATAATTTATTATTGGTGTGTTAAGTTACTCCCTAAAAAGTTTGACAATGTTACAAGGGAAGAGAAAGACAAGAATTCCACAATCACAAAACTGCTTAAAATTTTGATTTCCAAAATCCTTGTATAAAATGAATGAGAAATGTATAATCTCCAATCAGTGTACAACAGTATTTGACATGGAAATCTAAACTCTAAAGGACATTAATGTATCCACCACTGGTTGATAAACTTGAGTGAAAAGGTATAGTCAATTTTCTCTACAGGAACTTGCAACACCAATGTTCAACAAGGATCATCAATCAACCCTTTATCCCAGCAAATTTCTTAAGATTGTTTCCTGATGACATTCCAATCAATATCTCCATTTGCCTACAAAAAACACAAACCATGTTTTATTGTCATTATTAAGGCATTAGTCGGCCAAAGTGAATAATAATATATACTTCTTATACGACACCGACACATTTATTATGTTCAATTGATTCATTTTCTAAAATTATTATCGGTGCCACTATCCGTGTTGCACAGATAATAACATGATAGAAATTGAAACTTACTGATGTTTTAGCAATCTCTTTGGCTTTTTCGTCGTTGAAACCCAATGCAGACAAGACCTTTCGACCTGCCGATTCTTCTTGTGACCAAATTCCTAGAAGTAAATGTGTCACATTTGTTTCGCCTTCTTCACCTACATTTTATATGATAATAATTTTAGTATTACAAAAGAGAAAATATCAAAATTAAACTGAGACTATTAGGAAGCAAGACAAACATCACCCCTGAAATAATAGAAAATTTCACTCAGCCTCCCCAGAGGTAGGTGCTATGAATACAAAAGAGAATCTAGGCAAGGAGCTGCCAATAACCGATGAATTAGAGGAATGTAAGGGACACTTGGCGAGTGAGGGTAGGTGTGTACAATCAAGGAGATCAGTGCCGTTTACAAAATAGACAGGGTGAATGTGTCATTTAAGCATACCTCAAAGGAGGGGAATGCAATTTCTCCTTGTTAGAATGCAACAGCACAAGGGCTCTACTTGAATAAACAACTTAATTAAGCACTTCTAGCCTAAGTGCTTATACGTGTTTATGTATAAACCATTTTTATAACAAAAAATAAAATAAGGTTAAACTATTTCTATATAAGTTATCCCGAAGAGTTAAGCTGAAAACATTCTATGGACATGTCATGCTCATAAGCTCTCCCAGATGATAATTACATTAGGCATTGAGACATAACTTAAGACTCAAGCAGACTATCAACATGACTGAACTACTGAAGCTTAAAAGTTATAAACATGCTAAAGCTGGAAGAATTTGATAAGATTTTCACTCTTTCTCTTAAGAAGCAGGAAAAGTAAACATTTTCAAATTAAAATCATTTTTCATATTTCGGCTTTCAGTTTTTATTTTTTCCTAACAAAACAGGCACAGACCAAGATAACAAAACGCTTTTTCTTTTACTTGATAAAACACTGGCAGGGTCACAGGACACCACACTGACATGTAAACACTGAGAACAATTAAAGAAAAGAGGCATGATTGAATGTAACTACATGTGTCGGTGTCGGATTTCTGACAGAGCAATGGCACAAAAATTGAAAACGGGACACTCCCAACAAAATTGTGAATCTAGCTGATCAATTGGAAAAAATGGCAGGGGGTATTACTCGATACATAGACATGTCATCACGTAAAACCATGCATACCTGACTTTAATTTATCATCAATTGCCCAATCGACGGCTTTCTGAGCTGGTTCGGTCAAAGAAGGACGTACGGGACTGGAGAAGTAATAGTCAGATTTACCAAGTATCTCTATCGTTTGTTCACGTACTTTGAGATAAGTAATTCCATTAGCTCTTAAGAATTTCGCAGCTTTACTCGTACCTGAAAAGACAACAAAAATTAATCACATGCTCGACAGCACCAATTAGAAACCAGAGGATAGAGTTATTCAAAATTCAATTAATACAACTGCCTTCAGAATAAATGGGAAGATAAAGAGATCTTTGCATGATTTAAAAAAAATGGCATGATATTTTTCAATTCTTTATTTTTAAAATAATCATCATTGTTTGTGATTCTAGGGCAGAGTTATTTTGAACTCAAACCAATTTGTTGTTTTATCCCCTATATCAGTGTGTATATTTCAAATCCAAACTGATATCCCTTAATACCTAAGTTAAAATTAAATTCACGATTCAGACTAATTATGACAAAACTTAGATGTAGTTCAATTTCAATGTATGCTATTCAAAATACCTAAAAGTAAATTGCTAATCTTTTAAAGAATTCAAAATACCTAAATGCACAATGCCAATATTCCAAAGTAAATCTTGTAGGGAAAACTATGCAGTTGCTAGAAAACATCAGTGCTTATCTTTCTACATCCACTCTTGGTTCTTACATATAAGCACGAAGCATATATTTTGACAAGCACGCATCCATATAGGAACCGAACTTATGACAAATGATGTCAATGGAACATATCAAATTAACACATAGATGGCGTATGGAAGAGTTTATTAAAGTTGATATTATTGTTATGACAAAAGCACTTGTATAAATATTGGGAAGAGATTGTAAAAAAAGTTTATATGTGAAGATGCCCATAATCTGTTTCCAAGTTATTTTAATAAACTACTCATACATAGCTTATGGAAACAACTTATGTAAATTTTCCTCCAACGCAATATTAAGAATGCAAAAAACTGTACCCAAATGCAAATAGCTTATTAAATTAGGCATTTATAAAATAAACTCTTATGTGTGACAACCACTTATTGCATAACAACGAAGTTCAATTTTAAATTAACATAACACAAACCACATATTGCATAACAGCTTAGCCAAGCGCTCTCTTGGACAAGTTCAATGGGAGAAGCACTTATTTCAAGCCAAAAGAGAAATACATTTTGCTATTATAATTTGAAAATCAAAATAAAAGAAACCAATAGCCAATGCAACAAACCTTCAATTAAAATCCCCATGAGAAGTGCCTCAGTTCCTATGTTAGGATACTTAAGCTTCCTCGCTTCCAATTCCGCCATTGCATATGACTTTATAGCCCTTGCCGACCAACTTAAACCGAACAAAAAAAACAGAACAAAATGAAGGGAACATGTCATCTATCTAACCACAGAACAAAGCAGCCCAATTACATGAATGAATTATGGAGTAGTAAACCTTCAATTTGGTCCTTAGACTATCATTATCTCTCCTATTTGGTTCTAAACTATAAAAATGTAATAAATAGTCCCTAAAGTATCATCAAACAATCAAGTTGCTCCCCAAACTTTCATTCTCACTTCTATCGTAAAAGCAAATGAGTGACTAACTTAGTATGTGTTTGGCTGTACAGCAATAAAAATTGATTTTGAATGAGTTGATTTTAGTTATAAAAGCGAGTTAAATTTAAAGTGATCTATGTTTGAATATATTCACGTAAAAATAAATTTAACAATAAATTTAAGTGTAAAATTCACGTTTCGACTCTAAGCTACAAATTCTAGCTTCGAGTTAGAATTAACTGTGGAGTCAAAACCAATTCTACTCAATAGCACCCAAATATGTCAATCAATTTTACATTTTTAGAATTGATTTTAACTCCAAAAATGGAACCAAACATGAACTTAAAGAATTGAGAATAATTTAAGGAGACTAATAATTATACCAAATACAAAATTACAAATAGTAGGGACCAAATTGAAGGTTTACACACGGCTGAGTGCATGTTTAGTTCCAAGCTTAGACGAGCCAAATTCAATTTTGGAGATATAAAGTTGATTTTGACATGTTTGAATGATATAAGTAGAATTAATTTTGCCTCCAAAACCGAGTCTAACTTGAAGCTACCATTTGTAGATTTTGAGGCCAAACTTGACGCTGAAGTTTATTATTCAAATCACTTATCCTTGAATATATTCAAACATAAACCACTTTACATTAAAGTCACTTTTAACTAAAATCAATTTTACACAATCAATTCAATCCATCATCAATGATAAAAACATGAACAATCAAAAAACTCACTTTGGATTTGGGGTTTTCTTAGGTTCACCAGATTGTGAATTCCTACAAAACAAAAAACAAACAAAAAAGTCAGAAACTTTAAACAAATTAGAATCAACCCATAGCAAAATTGAAGAGAACAATGAACTTACGGAGCAGTGGGGAGACTAAACGACACCGTTTCTGAAGTTGCACGGCAATTTGTAATGGTAAAGGAACGAGTTGATGAAATGGGTCGTTGGAAAATGAGTTTGGTTCCATAAAGAGAGGTGAGAGAGAGAGTGGATGATTGTTGATTGTTGTTTGAATGGGGAAAGAGTGTGTTGTTGGGTTTGAGTAGAAGAGAGTAAGAAGAGAAAGTGGGAATGGAAGCCATTGAAGAGAGAGAGAGAGGAGAGAGAGAGAGGTTTTGAGAATATTGATGGAGGGTGGGTTGGATTAATTGAATGAATTTGTAGTGTGCACACTTCCATCTTCTTTTATGTTTTGTTGCTTGTAAGTTGTAATTTGATGAAATTGTAAAAATATTCACACATGTTTTTATATTTAGATTTAATTGTAATTTTAATTTATTTATTTTAATTTATTTACTAAAATATCTCTTTATTTTAAAAGTCAATAATTTTAATTTTTTTATAATTTTTTAATTGAAAAATAATTTGTTAAATATTTTAAATAACGTGACATAATACGATAATGTAAATTGATTAATATCCATGAAATTAGAATAAAATGCACTAAAACTTAATTTTCAATTTCAAAAACTTTTTTATATTTTTAATTTAATTAATGATATATGAATAATTATTGCATCCAGATAGTTCTATATCATAGAATTATACGTCGCGCCATTAAAAATATGTCAATTTTTTTTTTTAGTTCAAAAATATAAGAGATGAACTAAAATTGTCGACTTTTAAAATAAGTTTGACCGATTTTCGTGAATTGACAATAATAAAAAGACTAAAACAATAATTAAATCTTAAATTTAAAATATTTATAAATATTTAACTTAATAATATTAGTATTTATTAGATAAATTAGAATTTAATGAAGACTTTCATATTCTTTCTATTTGTGAATGTGACTTGAGGTTTTGAATTTCACATGAAAGATAAGGAAAAGTAATCAATTAGTAAAAAAAATGTAATTTTAAGTATTTTGTAAGATGAAGAAGTATTTAGATGATAAAAAAAGAAAAACAAAAGTACTTAGATATCTTTACTTGATTCCTATTTATTTATGGCACTGAAATTTTATTTTTTAGTAAATAATTATTTTAATTTTTTAAATTATTAGATTTGATTGATTTAATTATTATTTAAATTAAGAAATGACAATTTAGTCATTTAAATTGAAAACAACAATGCTATAATGTACTAACTTACTGTGCATAAGATTTGATGAAGGTGTGAAAAGCTCACCAAACAAGGTATGATGATAATATTAAATATAATCGCAAGGTTAGAAAAGTAATTGTAATATAAAATTAGTGTAATTCTTGTATTTCTTCGACCATGTATTTATAACAAGAAGCATTATTGAATTGAAAAATATGAATCACTTAAGTCATTTTTTTACATTTTGCACTACAATGTTTCTTTTTTATGGATGCATTACCACCGTTAACTATTTTATGTTTGTTTTGATGCAACAAAAGAATTTTTAAGTCAATATTTTATGTTTTTTTATTAATTTTTTATAGATATTTACAAAAGAAATATTTTCATTGAGAAAATAAATTGATTAATATTTTTAACTTTAAAATTAAATTGTTGTTTAATAAATTTGAGAGAATGAATAGATATCATGTTTGTCGGTGAACATCATGTTGAGGGAAACAAATGAAGAGAACTTAAGAGACGTGAAAATCAGTAATGTAGAAACAGCAACGAAATTATGATCGTCGACGGCGAATAACTAAGATTTCAAGAAAAAATAGAGCAGAACAACAAGGAAAACTATGATTAACATTAGCAAGGAACTATGATTTCAAGAAGAAGAAAAAATCGAGGAACTCAAGATTTGACGCAAAAACAGAGAAATCTGATTTGAATCGCAACCTAGTTTGATACCATGTCAAGCTCATAATTTCTAATTTGTCAATGTGTCATTTCTATTGGAGAATTCTCTTTTAAAGAATGTCGTTATATGATAATATGAATCTTACTATAATGACTAACTAATTAATTGTAAGAATAATTATATAATTACAAATATTATCAAATCTGCACAGTTAATGATTACATAAGTGTCAATTTTATTGACACTCCTAACTAGTACTTCTAAGTCCAAGTCCACGGGGCATTTTCTTGGAACTCAAGTCTTCAACATCCTTGAGATTGTAAAAATGGGGGGCTAACTCCAACAACCACTCGGGCTTTATTTCCGTGACCTGTCTCATATATTCCTTGGTGGTGAGTACTAGTTCATGGTACAAAACACATCTAGGAACGACCTCTGCCAGCCCCGAACTAGGATGTATGTGAACAATCTGTTGATGTTTAACCATTCGATAAGTACCATTCTTTTGCAGCCGTGCTGAGTTTGGGAAAAATCCAGATGTTATTGATTTCTTGATGGCATCCAAATCATTGAAATTTGAAGTTAGTTCAATCTCGACCCTCTCCAATAGACCTGCAAGCTGGTCACGGATATCCCTAGCACGTTTCATACTCCTTACCTGAATATAATTCTCATAACACCATTGTGTTGAATAATTGTTCTCCTTCCACGAATTGTAGACCTTTAGATGAGCAATGTGATCACCAACATTTCCGGCGTGAAAATTCATTCGTGCATTGTCTGCATGTACTTGTTTATCCTTTGGACGGTAGAATATTGAGTTGCCAACAGAAAGCATAGCAGCAATGGAGAGGATCTCGTCGGAACACTTGTACTTTTCTGAAGCAACTATCATTTTTGACAACATAGGATCAAGTGGGAACTCCGCCATTCGTCTGCCTACCTTAGTTAACTTGCCGTCCACATTTAAAGCACTCAATGAAATTAAAAGCTCTAATGCTTTCATGATGGAATCAGTTGGTGGAGGATCCATGAACTCAAACTGCAACAACTTCTCAATCTCAATACCAAGACTAAATAAAGTTAACACTACATTTGCAAGGTTAGTTCTTTGTATTTCAGGTGCAGTGTTATCATCCAATTCATTTTGAAAACTGTATGCAGTATACAATCGGAAGCACTTACCAGGACCTGTTCTTCCTGAACGACCAGCTCTTTGCATTGCTGAAGCTTTTGAGATGGGAGTTACTAATAAAGACTCCATTCCAGTCTTTGGATTATAACATTTCATCTTACAGAATCCTGGATCAACGACATACTTGATCCCATCGATTGTCAATGACGTTTCTGCAATATTGGTGGCAAGGACAACCTTTCGAGCACCTTCAGGTGTCGGTTCAAATATTCTAGCTTGCAGTTCAGTTGGCAAGTTTGCATATATAGGGCATATAATTAACTCAGCTATTTTAGTCCCCAAACCTCTCATCCGACGCTTCAAGATTTCTTCTGCTGTTTCAATTTCTTCTTGACCAGTAAAGAATACCAATATATCTCCAGCAGGTTGAGTGGCGTGTATCTGAAGCATCGTGACAATAGCAGCATCCATGTAATCAGCTTCTGGTGCTTTGGTAAAGTGTATTTCAACTGGATACCGTCTCCCTGGAATTTTGAATATTGGAGCTAAATCAAAATAGTTACTGAACTTCTCTGCATCAAGAGTAGCACTTGATATCAACAACTTAAGATCAGGCCGGGCACGAGCAACATCCTTTACTAATCCAAACAAAACATCAGTTGAAAGTGTTCTTTCATGAGCCTCATCCACCATCACAACACTATAACTTTCCAGATTAGGCTGAACAAGGAATTCCCTCAACAACATTCCATCCGTCATATATTTCAAAACAGTCTTCTCGGACGTGCAATCCTCGAAACGTATGGAATAACCAACCTCGTGTCCTAGTTTAACCCCCATTTCTTGAGAAACTCGGGCAGCAACACTCATAGCAGCAACACGCCGTGGCTGAGTACACGCAATCATTTTTCCGTGCTTTGTGTAACCTGCTTCGTGTAGATATTGGGGAATTTGTGTAGTTTTTCCAGAACCAGTTTCACCAACAATGACAATTACTTGGTGATCATGAACAGCTTGAAGTAATTCATCTCGGAAAGAATAAATGGGCAGCTTTTTCCTCTCCTCCTGAAGTGCATCTAAAACTGACCTAGCTCTAGATTTTTCCAATTGGATCTCCTCTTCATGATCGAACTTATCGCCATCCATTATGGCTGCCTTGATAAAATCAATATGATCCTCAAACACAAACTGATAATCATCAGGGACTTTTTTTGAACCAAATTTCAGCTTTGCCTTTCTAATTTGATGTTCCTCCCAATCCTCATCTTTTTTAGCATTTGGATCACTATAACGCTCCATAGCAACAGAAAACCTCTTTTCTTGATTAACACCACCTAGTCGGTCATCATAAGCTTCTGGCATTTTATACTCATTGTCTCCACTCTCTAACCCCTTCTTATTTACAAGCAAGTCGTATATCTCTTTCTTGTGCTTGAGATCACAATATTCTGCTTCTGAAAGCTTCACTCCTTCAAATAGATATTGCTCATCTTCAATATCATCTCTGAGTTCTTGTAATTTCTTTTGCTCTCTTTTCGTCAAGTACTCTTGTCTTGACACCTTTCTCAAATGAGATATTTCTTTTGACTCTGAACCATTGTCTTCGTTAGGGGAACTTTCCTTTCCCTTAACTTGAAATTCTGTTCTACTTCTCTTCCTGTCTTCCATGATATTTGACCTAAAAATAGAACGACATACGTTAACAACAATATTTTGAAATTTAATGATAATGATAACTCCACTCTTTTTCAACTTTAAACATGTTGCATTAAATTAAAGTACAAAATTTAGGTGCATTTCTTTAGTTGTTATTCGTATGGTTCATAACTTGAAATACACTTTTTGTGATCATAATAATAAACTTTAAGAATATTATGAATTTGAAGAAATCTTATGAACCATACGAAAAGCGCATAAGAAAGCGTAACTAAGTCTTCTCCTAAATTTAATTAAAATGACTCTGGATGAAAAATAAACAAAGAAACCCTTTAGGGAAATTTTTCTAAATTTTAGCCAATAAAATGGATCTACGAATAGTTCAGTCGCAGAAAAACACACAACACCACATATACAATCTCCAATCACAATCTACATACTCAACTTTTCTTGTTCCCAATTCATCCATATACCTAATTGTTTAGAATAAACCACAATTTTAGTCTCTGAATGAATAGGAAGTGATCACTTTGGTTCAAAACTCAATCAAGAACCTAATTAGTCCTCAAATCATGAAGACTTATCCCTAACTGAGTCAAAACCTAAATTAGTAATAGAATCATCAAAATTTCGGTCAATTTAATTCCTGACATGATAATGGAATAACTAATTTGAGTTTTTAGCCAGAGTTGATGAAAAATATCACAAATATTATTATTAACAACGCGAAACGAAAAAAAGAAAGAAACTGAAGCAGAAAAAAGAAAAAGAGAAATAGGGAGAAAGCGAGGAAGTCAAACCGTGAACGGATGGAGGAATACGAGCGAAAGTTTAGGATTTGAGTGAAAACTTGTTCGTTCAATTCCTTCTATAGTAAAAAAAAGATGCTGAATTTATTATAATTATAAAACTGAATCTTTTTTAATTTAGTGTAACGTTTAGATTCAGATTTTATTTGACAATATGAAGATTATTTGGTCTGTAACGATCACGGAACGGATTTACTAACTTTTGCGCGCGAAACATTGATATGAAGCCGCGTGACAATTTTATTATTTTGAAAATAAATAGAAACAGGACATTAACAAGAAACCCAGTTTGGTTCTATCCAAATTATTTTGTAAAAAATTTCTTAAAATTTGATTTCCACCTTATGCAACTCCGTAAAATCAATTTGAAAAGTGAAAAGTGAAAAGTGCATTTTTTATAAATATATTTTTGTTTATAAATATATTTTTGTTTATCAATGTAAGATTTTTTACAAATATATTTTTTATTTTTTATAAATATATAGTGAATGGCTCGACTAGACATATTTTAATATCATGTAAGATTTAATATTAAATCTAACTCATTCTTACAAAATTGGTATATAGAGTGAAGCTTACTAATTCTATCAAAACGGGTTACATGCCCGTTTAAGGTTGACCTTAACGGACTACGTACTTTTTTGAGTTGGATCAAAAAATTATGTTTTAATACAGACTTAAACGATACTATGGCTCTTAACTTGCACAATTTTCTTAATAATTTTGTTTTTTTTTTAAAAAAAAATTTCATTTGCAACTATTTTAATTTGAAGAAAAAAAATTCATACACGTTTTGAATGGCACTCTTTTTGATTTAATGAATTTGTTTCGGTTTTGTCGCGGCTTAAAATTTCGAGTTTTCCTGAAATTCTATAAAAAAAAATAAAAAATGGTCTTTGAAATCAGATTTTGAATTAAGAGTCGATTATCAATTATATCAGCTTAATATATTTATTTCTCTTTATTATTAAATATGAATATAAAATTATTTTTTTATAAATATGATTTTTTTGAGATAAAAGCATCTTAAAAAAGAGTAAATAGTTATTGGTAGAAAATGTGGATAAATGTGGATGTGTTGACGGCTTTTAAATAAATTGTATTTTTGTTATTTAAAAAAAATTAATTTTGACAAATATAAAGAAATAAACTTGTTTGATTTGAATAATTATGTTAACATATGAGTTTTAAGATGATGGACGTGTCTCGAAACTCAAAGAATAAAACACAAGATGTCAAATCTTATTTAATACTCTTGAGAAATTTTTTTTTTTGTTATTTTTAATATTAAATTTTATAGTTAAAAAAAATAGTACAACTTATACTAATATCTAAAAAAAAATGTCATATCTAATAAAAAAAAATAAAAATATAATAATTATTTTTTATATTATGAATTGATTAAATATTCAAGTATACATATTTTTAAAATAAAAGGAAAGGATTGAAGTTGGACCTAAAAAAACGTACATGGACTGCATAAAAAAAACCATATTAATTAAAATATGTTAAATATGTTATACAAAAAATATACTATAGAGAATGTAGTCCAACCATTAAAAGTTAAAATATGTTAACTCTATTTCTTATATTTTGTTATCTTATCGATCAGTCAAAATATAATTGAAATTACTTCATAAGATCATATTAATTAACATACATATTATGTTACAGGGCTTTGGTGCAAATTATGATCCTTGATGTAGATTATGTTACAAAACTTTGGTGCAAATTACAACCCTTAATACAAGAAATGAGATTTTCTTTCGACATTACAAAAGTTATTGATGATACGTTATTAATTTAACATCAATATACCGCCTACAACGATTGATAATGTATGGATGACGTAGATTTCTTTACATGTAAAGTATATTTTAGTAAACTCTGATTTATTATTATATGTTTTAATTAATAGCATTCAAATTCTATTATTAGGATGGATTTATTGTAATTTGCATGCCCATTATCTTCAAAAATTGTTAAATTAGCTCTCACAACCACAATCACAACAACATCATAAATTATTTTGTTGTCATGTTAATAACTTGAAGTATAACTAATATATTAGTTTGATAATTATCGACTACAATAATTAACTTCATTTATTTTGTTCTATTTATCATAAAAAAATACTTAATTAAATAAAAGTATATAAACGACGCACCACTTGTGCGATAGCATAAGTATTATACTAGTTATTTTGAAAATAAATAAAAACAAGACATTAACAAGAAACCCAAGTTCAATCCAAATTATTTTGTATAAAATTTCTTAAAATTTGGGTTTGATCTTATGCAACTTAGTAAATCAATTTGAAAAGTGAAAAGTGCATCTTTTTATAAATTATATATATTTTTTTTTATCAATGTAGGATTTGATTTTTCTCAAAATACTATTATATCCAACACTATTAGGTTTGATGCGTGTATATAAATGGTGGGTGGCTCGATCAGACAGGTTTTGATATTATGTAAGACTTAATATTAAGTCTAACTCATTCTTACAAAATCAGTATGTAGAGTGAAGACTACTAGATCTGTCAAAACGGGTTACATGACACTGTTTATGGTTGACCCTAATGGACTGTGTACTTTTTTGAGTTGGATCAAAAAATTATGTTTTAATATGGACTAAAACGATACTATGGCTCTAAGCGGGTAGCTTGCACATTTTTCTTAATATTTTTGTTTATTTTTTGAAAATTTCTTTTGCAATTATTTTAATTTGAAAAAAAAAATTCATGCACATTTTTTTTTCCCAAGTAATATTATAAATATGTCAATATTTTTTTTTTAAATTGGTTATGCAGGTTGTGGGTTACTTAATACCCATACGATTTAAGCTCTATGTTTTAGCGAGTTGACAGACCGATCCATGTTGGTTAGCTCAATTTTTACAGCTCTAATAACTACCCACCACTTTATAAACCTTTTTGACACACCATATTTCTCTTGGCAAAAGGGTCGATGTTCGTTTTCAAAATTCCAGAATATAAACATTGATTAATTTTGGTGAGTTGCAAGAACAACATAGAGTCACCATATCTAAAGACGATACACCGATTATGTTGTTGATTTTATGTGAAAAACTTTTTAAGAGTATAAAAATTGATTGATTCATGAAATTATATTTTATTATAATATTTTTAAAAAATAATTTTTAAAACAAAGTTTCAAATAAAAAATTAATTTAAATAATTTATCTATTTATTACAAATTTTTTTATAATAAAATTTAAATAAAAAAAACTATTTTGATAAATTATTCATTAAAATAATAGGAGCGTACGTAATGTTGAGATTTAATTTATTTTTAAAGTAGTATGTAAAACTGTATTTTGATATTGAATAATAATACACTTAGCACACTCTAATTTATATAAAAGCCACGCGAATTTGCAATTATTTATAACATATTACAATCCTCCTCCCTTTAGGGTTTGAAGCAGAACGGCAAAGATGAATGTACAATCAGCCAAATGTATGACTCCGTCGCCGGTGGTGGTCCTCTCCGACGATCTAATAGCTGAGATACTTTCCTTACTATCGGTGGAATCTCTTTTACGATTGATGTGCGTGAGTAAGTCTTGGAGAGCCCTCATCTCCGATCCCGTGTTCGTGAAATTGCATATCAAGAGATCATCAACACGGAAGCTCTTCACACTAATGAAGACGCAGAAATTATCAGAACTTGTCGACGGCGGTTACCGAAACGAAGGGTATTGCATTCTATACCCCACACTTTCCGTTGATTCTTACAACATATGGAATGACAAGGAGTGCTCTTATATAGCAGGTTCCTGCAATGGATTAATCTGTTTGACAGGTTATTCTTCCACCTATGCATATAAAGAATACTGGCTCCGTATATGGAACCCAGCCACAAAGAAACTGTCTCAAAAAATTGGGTATTTTCGCGATTCTGCCTATTTCAACTTCAAGTTTGGATATGACAATTCAACTAACACTTTTAAGGTGGTTGCGTTTGGATCTTATCTCACAAATATAGTAAGAATTTTCACTTTAGGTGATAATATTTGGAGAGATATTGAAAGTTTTCCAGTTGTACTTCTGAATAGAGCATATAAGAACAGAGGTGCGTATTTGAGTGGAACTCTTAACTGGTTGGCAATTGACAATAATGTTTCCTATAGTGTTCTCAACGATGCTATAACAGTTGAGATGTTTCGTATTGTTTCGCTTGATTTGGGGACTGAGACATATAACCAGTACATGCTACCTAGTGGTTTTGATGAAATGCTGCCTCACATGCCAACTCTTGTGGTGTTGGGGGACTGCCTTTGTTTTTGTTATTCTCCTAACAACATCAATTTTGTTATATGGAAGATGCAAATATTTGGGGTGGAAGAGTCTTGGGTCCAATTTCTTGAAATTAGTTACGAGACTCAGCATCCTCATTTTGATATGGCTCCGTTATTTCTTTTTGAGGATATTCTGATAGTTATGACTCATCAAAACCAATTAATTTTCTATAATTTGAGAGATAATACGGCAGAGGAAAGAAACACTGTTACTATTGCCGATAATGGATATACCTATTATGTACACCTTGAAATAGCCGAGGATTATGTTGAAAGTGTAGCTTCAACTTTTTAAAAGTAAGTTTTCCTTCTATTGTTTATTTTCTCCATAATTATGAATTGTGTCAATATTAATTTTTTTTTTTTTTATTGTGTTTTTGAATGGCACTCTCTTTGATTTAATGAATTTGTTTCGGTTTGTATTATTATTAATTAACTGAATCTTTTATTTGACAATATGAAGATTATTTGGTCTGTAACGATCACGGAACGGAGAAGAATAAGGATCGGATTTACTAACTTTTGCCGCGAAACATTGATATGAAGCGAAGCTGCGTGACAATTTTATTATTTTGAAAATAAATAAAAACAGGACATTAACAAGAAGCTCAGATTGGTTCTATCCAAATTATTTTGTATAAAATTTCTTAAAATTTGGGTTTGATCTTATGCAACTCCGTAAAATCAATTTGAAAAGTGAAAAATGCATCTTTTTATAAATTTATCTTATTTTAAATATTTTATCTATTTATTATAATTTTTTTGATAATAAATTTTCTTTAAAAAAAAGCTATTTTGATAAATTTTTCATTAAAAATAAAAATAATTTAAAAAAATATATAATTTTTATTGTGTTAAAATTTATAACTTTAATGAAGAAGTGATTCTTATATTATATCTGAAGAAAAAGTAGTTTGTTTCTTAAAATAATATGAGTAGGGCTGGACATTGGTCGGTCTGGGCCCAAAATAATAACCGGCCCAAACTGCAAGTGAGGTACACTGACCCAATATAGCCTGTTTAATACTTCGGTTTGAACGGGTTAACAAATTATCGGGTAAAATGTATGGGTTGATTCGGTTTGGAGCAATTAATAGACTATAAAATATATTTGGCCCAACTAAATTTTCATTTTATTTTTATGTAAAAACCGATTTTGACCCAGATTTTTTTATCTATTTTAAAAATAATTATTAGACACATTTTATAAACTTTGAATTTGGAGTTCATTTGTACATATTTGATATTTTTCTATTGAAGAGCCATTTAGGCTATCAAGTCCCAACTACAAACTCAAATTTTCATATTAACATACTAATATCAAATTTAAGCATACACAACTTACTCAAGAGAATATTTTTACAGACATACAAGTCTCAATAAAAATATTCAACAATATGAATGTATCTTGAGAAACAATTCAAGTTATAAAAATCACACACTAACAAAATATTTAAGTTTTAATTTGAATGGTGTCATGAAACGCCACCGATTGTTTCAAATGACTCTATGACATGACAATATTTCAAATCAACACAAATTTTAGAGATGGACATCCTGATAAATCAATTTGAACAAATTTTAGAGATGAACATCCTGGTATTTCAAATCAACACAAGTTTTATCATTAGCTTGTAATCTTTCTTGTACATCCTGATAAATCAACAAGAAATACAAGTCAATAGAAATTATTGATAATAATGAGGATATAAAATAACATTGAACAAACTAAACATAATCATCTTACTTTTCTCCTCCATGCTTAATGAATATTATACAACTTGCTACCACAATTGTTGAAATAGCTTGGAATTGAACCTGTTATAAACAAAAATCAGATTTTAATAAAACACAAATGAAGAAATAATTAGGAAAAACAGAACTAAGAAAAATAATAACTATGGCACCCCATCAAACAGAATAGAGAAGTTCATAATTCTTACCACATCAAACATAAATCAATAATAACAATGACACCTCAAGCATCAAGACAGTGCATATTAATTTGAATTGGAAACACCTAACACAAAATTAACACCACAAATCAATTATGTTTGCTTGATTGAATAATTACTAAGTAACAAGTATTTAATAAATGTTTCTAATCATCATAAAACTTAATTTTAAACAACATAAAATTTAAAATAGCAACAAATAATTATGTGCATACTTGTAATGTATTTGCTCAGGTCTACAAGGTGCTCTTCCTTTGACCATGATAATGAGTCTAGAATATAAAGGTATGTGCCTCTCTTGCTTCCTACATGCCAACCAAATGATTAATAAAATGACTCAAGTATTTAACAAAAACAATAAGACAACGCCAACATTAAAATTTGACACTAAATTGAAATATATTTGGATTTACCAGTATAGACAAAATTAACATCATCAAACTAAAACAACATATTTAATAAAGACTAAAACAACAACATCAACGCTTCACAAAATAAATTAAAAAAGTCAGACCTGCCATTATGTCATAGACAACAACATCAACATAAATAGCAACATCAAGAATAAATTAAGAATAAAAATCCATACACTTCGCAAAATATGGCGTCAACACTGCCATTATGTCATAGAGTCAAATGCAGTGAGTCAAAAGTGTGATACAAAATATTAAAAAAAGTCAAACCTCAAATAGTTGGAACTTATTAATTAGTACAAAAATAAAAATTGAATTCTCATTTCAAAAAATTCAAATTAGAAACAAGTAAAGAGTTGAGAATGACATACATCGATTTTAATCAAGCACAACCAGATGGTTGTGCTTGTGGCTGTGATGATGAGCCACTTGAAGCTGCATTTCCTAGTGACATACCTTGGAACTCTATAAAATAAAAACATCATAATTTATTAGATATATACATTTTTATGAATTGAAGTTAATTAAATATACATGAAAAATTTTACCTGCTATAGTTTCTTCAGAAAGTTCGACCTCTTCCATGAGATTCAAGTCTTTGAAATACGTGAAGGAAGGTTTCAACCAATTTTGAGTACAAATTAATGCCTCTGCCATTTCTGGTTTTAGAGAGCTCCGGAAGGTTTCTATTACTCTACCCCCAGTGCTGAAAGCACTTTCAGATGCAACCGTAGAGACTGGTATGACTAAAATATCTTTAGCTATTAAGGATAAAACTGGGTACTGAGCTGAATTATGTTTCCACCAAGATAGGATATCAAATTTATCACTCATTTTCGCACATTTACTAGCAAGATATCCCTCGAGCTCATTTTGTTGGTCAATTGCATCTTTTTCTTTTAAATGGACTTCAAATACTTGTGCCCTTGCCAGTTGAGAAAGATTGGCAGCAACAACAAATGTTTCCTCATTAGAAACATTTTCACCAGCATTTGGATTTGGTTGAGATGAATTGTTTTTTAGGTCATAAGCCTTCTTATACCAATTATACAGATTAGTTAAATTGTCTTTTATAGAGATGAGCAACTATTTAGCAAATGTTTCTTTAGTTGCATACGTATCCTTAAAAGACCATTCAACATATTTTAATTTATAACGCGGATCAAAAATTACCCCAAAATACAGCAACTGGTTTATTTTTTATACATTTCCCCAATACTTTTCATATTTTTCCATCATATCCACACCCACATTAGCAAAAACAATATTTAAATTTAAAGAAGCAAAATCTAGTCCACAATAAATTGCAGACATTTGGTGAAAAGCTGTATGAATACTCACATGTTGTGAGGTAGAAAACACCCTTGTTGCCACATAAAATAACTTCAAAAACGTTGCAAAAGCCCGAACAATATCCCAATCAAAACTACTTGGGGGACCAACGTCTCCAAAAAAACTCCTTGTAACTAGAATCCTCTTCTTCAAGTTTTTCAAATGCTACTTGAAACTTCTCAGCAGCCTCCAATATCAAGTAAGTTGAGTTCTATCTAGTGGAAACATCAAGAGAAACCAATTTTTTACAAGAAATTCTAGCAAATTCTATACATTCCTTAAACTTGGCGGCCCTGTGAGGCAAAGACTTAACAAACCTAACAACATTCCTAATGGCAGACATTTGGTGAAAACCTGTATGAATACTCACATGTTGTGAGGTAGAAAACACCCTTGTTGCCTCATAAAATAACTTCAAAAAAGTTGCAAAAGCCCGAGCAATATCCCAATCAAAACTACTTAGGGGACCAGCGTCTCCAAAAAACTCCTTGTAACTAGAATCCTCTTCTTCAAGTTTTTCAAAGGCTACTTGAAACTTCTCAGCAGTCTCCAACATCAAGTAAGTTGAGTTCCATCTAGTGGAAACATCAAGAGAAACCAATTTTTTACAAGAAATTCTAGCAAATTCTATACATTCCTTAAACTTGGCGGCCCTGTGAGGCAAGGACTTAACAAACCTAACAACATTCCTAATGGCATAGATGGACAAGTGTTTCTCTGTCAAACCTTCATTTACAACTAAATTTAAAATATGTGCACAACACCTCATGTGGAAAAATTCACCATCTCCCATCAACCGATTCATATTTTTAACTTTTTTCTCCAAAAGTGCCACTGCTACATCATTAGATGATGCATTATCAACTGTTATTGATGACACATTTCAAATTCCCCAATCCTATAAAACTTCTTCTATTTTTTACCTACGGTTACACCCTTGTGGTTTGGTATAAATGTGAAGCTAATTATTCTTTTTTGATAATTCAATTCATTATCAACAAAATGTGATGTAAGAGTCAAGAAATTAAGGTTTAGAATTGATGTCCAACAATCAGTAGTAAGGGCCACCCTATTGCATTCAGACTTAAAGAAAGCTTTCAACTTAAGTTTTTCATCGAAATACAACTGAAAGCAATCTCTAGCTATTGTACGCCTAGATGGAATGGTAAATTGGGGCTGCAATGTTTTACACAAGTTTTTAAATCCTTCACCCTCAATCGCCTTAAATGATTGTTCATCTAAAATCACAAAAACAGACACTGCCCTACGACATGCTTGAAGGTTAAACCTACTACTAATTGGAACTAAACCAAATCCCTCAACAGATGGAAATGTAAGAATTGTTTGGTTAGGGTCACTTAACACGAGAAGTGGTTTTTTGAGACATTTATTAACGTGCTTGTTCAAGTTAGTGGTACCATGAGATTTAGAGTCACACAAATACCTCTTGTGGCAGTGTTTACACGTTGCAGTATCAATGTCACAATCAGGTACTCGGTGTAAATGTTCCCAACAATTTGATGACTGTCTAGACCCACTTGTATTAGGTTTTCTCTTCTTTTTTTCTTGGATATTATCCAATAAAGGTCCAGCAACATTTGTTATTGTTGCTGCTGCACCATATTCATTATTGTTGATATTTTGAGTAGATACATTTTGACTAGGCTGGTCCATCACTGAAATAATGAACGAGCATTAATCAATAAATACCAACCACATTAACGTTCAATATTTAAAGGGTTGTAAGTTATTATTTAAAGGACTGTATTAAGATTTAAGGATTGTTACAAAAATTTAAGTGGTGGTGGAGGTAAAAATATAATATAATTTATTTATTGCATTATCTTTGTAAAATATTTTACAAATTCTAATGATTTATAAAGGTGTCTAATATGAACTTCTCAATAAATATGTAACAGTTGACCTTTATTATTGTTAATAAAAATGAATTTTAAAATAATAAAAAATAAACAATGAACATAATATTTTTTTATAAGAATATACTAAAATGCATTATTTTGCAAAATCACATTATTTTATAAATTTAAAAATGCCTAACTTGTTATGATGTAGCAGTATATACATACTTGGATTTGATGCATACATAAAATAACTTAACATAATGAGAACAAAAAGATAATAAACACATAAATATTGATACCTGAATTTGATGCCCTCGTGATATTGGTTGTGACTGGAAAATGGCTGGTCTGAAAGCGCCTATGTCATTAGAATTTGTTTGTGGCCATGGTTCTCTACTATTGATCATAATTTAAAATAGAAAAAAAATTAGCATCAGTTTGATCACTTTTATTTCTATACCAAATAATGCATAAACTATTTCTTGTTGACATGTGCAAACTGATAAGTACTCTTTCAGGATTACCAAATAAGTTCAATTACTTTTGTATCGATATCAAATAAGTTCAATCACATCTGTATCTATACCAAATAATTTAAAACTTGTAGAGAGTTCAAACACTACAACAACATATATGCTTTTCAGGATTAATTGAACTTTGAACTTTTCTATTAGTACTCTTTCATGTCCCTCAAGTCACTAACATAGTTTTATATTTGAGAAAAAGATAGATATAGTTGATATGCATGATATGATAACTGATAAAATCCACCAAAAGTGAGTAAAGCTTGGTTCAAGGATTAGATACTCATAGTGAATTAAAATGTACCACTTAAACTAATGTATTATAATTTCTTATTTTCAGGATTTGAATTGAAGTTTCTCTGGTTGTTGATAAAAACTGATGATCTTGTTATCTTTTCAGTTTGTGACTTTTGCATAAAGAAAAAGTAAAATACTTAGACATGCAAACTGCTAATATTGTGGCCAGATATAGATACGATCTATTCCATCATGGTTCCTATTATTTTGTGGCCAGAACAGATTTAACAATCATGGTTCCTATTATAATTTTCTTCATATTTTTTTTCATGGTTCCTATTAATGGAGTTCAACAATCATGGTTCCTATTATAATTTTCTTCATATTTTTTTCTTCTGGAGTTCAATAATCAAACCCATAACAGATTTAACAATGGAGTTTGTAACACCCCGATTTTTAACAGCGCGAGTGTATTTTTTTTAAAAAACAAAACAAAGAAATAAAACAAAGGAAATATTTTTGGATAAATATTTAAGTCATAACATAACGACAAAGTCAACAAATATTTACAGGCAACGGAAATAGTTTTTTTAAACAAAAATCAAAAGTATTTAAATAGAAAAATACAACGGGGCTATGAGACCTATCAAACATAGCTCATACCCTTGGAGTATTCTCGGTAGACACCTGCATAAAAGTACTACCCCAAGAATCTCTACTTTCCCCACATCACATCAAAATGTAGAACATGGACCCATTAAAAGAAAAGTCACCAGACAGTTTAAGCATAAATACAATTTTACAAAATGAAATAAATACAATCCCAAGAGAAAGACATCTACTCCTTATACAACCACCTAATCTGATCATGCTACAAAACTACACAACCCAGGTGATCTCCATGCTCCCCGCAAGATCCTCCTGACACAACTTCGGTCAGGTATGACTAACTACTTTTCCATCTCCAGGGTACTAACCGGTAGGATGATCCTGATTCTTATGTGAGGGCAGAGCCCAGATTTCCACAATAATTGTAAAAGTCACCAACCGAAATTAACAAATATCACATAACAAAATTCTTATATTTTCAAATGCTCAAAAGAACCTTTCGTCTTAGCATACTCCTCGAAAGGGTTTTCATATGTCAAAAAAAAAAAAGCATAAACAATGTTGAAAAATGAAGTTTTGACGAACTACAATCGTAGCCGAATACAATTGAGAAAATGCAGATTTTCAATTCTAAAATGGCTCTGAATCAATCAACATTTCAAACATTAATATTATCAATCATGAACACATAATTAACACCAAATTAATCTCCACAAATTCGCACCTTAATCACACATCGAATATTCATTAAATCAATTATGAACACATAAATACATCAAAACTTAATCAACCCAACTTCACACCTCAAAGCAATTACGACAAATCACAACAACAACCGAATATGTATATACTATCATCAAAGTATAATAAAAATGACTCGTGTGCCAAGCACCCTAATGCAATGCGTATATGCCAAAATGCATGAACTCGGAATTCCAAACGAAAACCCTCATCGAAGGGCGTAAATCATAATTTTACAACCTCTCACAGACCAGTACTAATTAACGAGGTGCCACCTATCACGGGTCAACACGATTTACTAAAAAGTGTAAATTGTAAACGTACCGCCTATCACAGACTAGTACTGTTTACCGAGGTGCCACCTATCACGGGTCAGCACAATTTACTAAAAAGCGTAAATCGTAAACGTACCGCTTATCACAGACCAGTACTGTTTACCGAGGTGCCACCTATCACGGATCAGCACGATTTACTAAAAAACGTAAATCATAAACATACCGCATATCACAGACCAATACTGTTTACCGAGGTGCCACATATCACAGGTCAGCACGATTTACTAAAAAATGTCAATCGTAAACGTACCGCCTATCACAGACCAGTACTGTTTACCGAGGTGCCACCTATCACGGGTCAACACGATTTACTAAAAATGTGTAGTCTATCACAGACCTACACGACGCAAAAATCCCCGCAAGGATAAGATGAACCAACAGATCACATGGAATCATCTCGTGGCCCATCACGGTCACCACTATCACCATGGTCCCATCGCGATTACCATGTACTATGAAATGCATGAGCAAACTCTGACTCTTTTCACCCCAATCATTAAGTAAATGCAGCTATTAAAAGATTCCCCATTTTTAATACTCATTTAACACTAATGATTTTTCAAACACAACACAGAGCATACTCAAGCATATTTATTAACACCAATTTAAATTTCCACAACCACACATAAATCACATCTCCAAATTCCATCAACACCTAAATTGAATTAACTTCATTTTCCACCAAGTCACACATAAATTTCATCTCAAAAATTCATAATATTAATCATGAACACATCAATTTCACATAACTTGAATCACCAAAATTTCCAAACATTAATCACCATATTCAATCTCCAAAATTTTCAACCATAAATCACCACAACAACATTAATATATCAGAGTTCTCCCCACCGCTAACTCGGTGCCAACGGTCTCGATTCCTTTTCGAGACTCAAGGAGCTAACTACATAAACATGAATATTTATAACAATTTATTCACAATAAAACTAATCCAAACACAACAAAATTCTCAAAATTAAATCGTTCTCACACACCAAACTTTTAAAACCAAATAACCTATATTATTTACTTGAAACTAAATAAAACGAATATTGTCCAAATTTCACATACACACACTTGACTATTAAAGCACCAAAAATTTTGAGTTAATAAAATACTCTAAACTTTTTTTTTCTTTTTAAACTCAATCAAAGAGTAATTAAAAGAGTAATATTTTAAACTCTAATCGTTTTTAATTTCAATCTATCTTTTTGCTCAAACTCTTTAACTTAGTTAAAATTTGAACTTTTTCACAACTTTAACAACTCTAAATTTTTCGTAAAATTTCAACTTTAGTTCAAACTCATTTATTTGAAAATAACTCATTACGTAACTCAAACACATCAAATTTAATTACCTCCAATTCACACCAAATTCAATCAACTCAATTCCACAACACACATATAGCACCTCAATTAAATTTCATCAATTCAAACATAACTCACCCAATTTCAAAATTCCACATTTTTACACATAAACTACCAAATTTCATCAATTAATTTTCTACAAAATCCACAAATAAATCACATCTCGAAAATTCATAGTAATAATTATGAACATGTAAATCACACCAAACTTGAATCACCACAAACCACACCTCGTGACGTCGCTTCCAAAGTTGGCTCACTAACACCGTAGCGTGGAGATGAACAACTTTCCCTTCTGTCACTTCTCGAATGAAAGCTTAGATCTAGTAGATTAATGGAGGTTTATATTTTATGGTTTTGGTTTTTTTTTTAAAACGCAAAAAAGATGGAGAAGAACGTGAGTGAAGCATGGGGAGAATGAATGTTACTTTCTCTCTGTTTACAGCTTTTTAGCTTTGCCTTCCTTTCACGTTATATATATATATATAATAATAATAACAATAATAATAATAATAATAATAAATATCTAAATAAATATCTAGATATTTTTATAAAAATCATCATTACGCATGTCACCTCACATCACATCACAAATTACATTTTCAGAAAAATATTTACTCTCGCCGCATTTCTATCAGTAGATGAATTTTTCTGAAAAATACTGCATCTCAGAAAAAAATTTCTTCGACAAAAGATTCATCGTAATTAAATAAAATTCTTCATCGATGAATAATTTTAACCAGGTCTCTAAAAAGATATTTTTGATATTTAACTCACAAAATGCCATAAAATTGGCTAAAAAGCCTCAGAAATTCAGCACAAAATTCCCCAAAATACATAAATTAGAATTTAAAATTCAGGGTCTTACAGAGTTGAACATAATTTTCTTTATAAACCCAAAACAGATTTAACAATGGAGTTCAACATAAACCCAAAACAAATTTAACAATGGAGTTCAACATAATTTTCTTCATAAACCCAAAACAGATTTAACAATGGAGCTCAACATAAACCCAAAACAAATTTAATAGTGGAGTTCAACATAATTTTCTTCATAAACCCAAAACAGTTTTAACAATAGAGTTCAACAATCAAACCCATAACAAAAATAAAACTTCAACAAAAATTAAAATAGGAGAAAAATCATAGTACAAAAAAAATATCATAATACACAAAAACATTATAAACCCAAAACAAATTTAACAATGGAGTTCAATAGTCAAACCCATAACAAAAATAAAACTTCAACAAAAATTAAAATAGATGAAAAATCATAATACAAAAAAAAAAAATCATAAATCCAAAACAGATTTAAAACAAACCAAGAACAAAACAACTCTTCAACAAATTTAAAATGTCAAAAAATTCCTAAAACGTAAAAGAAAATAAAAACTCAGAATACCATTATTCAATAAATACTAACCTTAGTGACGAAAAATGATGGAGATCGCGTGAAGGACGACGACTGTGCGGCGAAGACGGTGGTAGCTAGGGTTTTTTAGTGAATGAGTAAGGGTGAAAGTGATTAGGATTACTCTGAATGAATGAAGAGAGAGAGAGAGAGAGAGAGAGAGAGAGAGAGACGAAAGTAGAGAGTGACGGCTGAGTGTTGGATGAAAATTAGGGTTAATGTGTGAGGTTTGAGTGTTGGGCTGATGTTACTGGGTCAACCAACTTTGAATTTTTAATATTGGATCGGGCGGGTTCGGGTACCCGCGGTCAAAATATTATAAACCGAACCCGCCCATTTAAAACCATGTGGACCCACATAAACTGACCCGTGAACCCATTAACCCGTCTTTGCCCGTTCAATATTAAATTTGGGCCGCGGGTGGTCCAGTTATTTTTGGGCGACGGACGGGTTTGTGTCCAGCCCAAAATAAGAGCCTACGTAATGTTGAGATTTAATTTATTTTTAAAATACTATGTAAAGTGTATTTTAATATTGAATAATTAGGGATAACAATGGGTAGGGTACTATAGTGTCTGTCTCCATACCCGCAATTTAAAAAATTATCCATATCCGTACCTTCTTGGATATCAACTTTAATACATGCACTCTTATCCTCTGGGTACCTAAGTGCCCGTACCTATACCCATTACTTTCACGCTTTAACTAAAAAAATCAATAAATAAATGATATTGTTGTGATTAAATTTAAAAATAATTCAAATATCTTAAATCCAATCATAAAATATTATAAATCAAAATATTTTATAACTCAAATATCGATAATTATATTTTAGGAAGTTGCAAGTCATACGACAATATTATTTGAGATAATTGATACAAAATTGCAAGTATAATTATAAAATCATGATTAACAAGACATAATTATTAATTATAAAATCACAATTATTTATCTATTTATCATATTCAAATTAGTTAAAAAGTTTACAAGCATTTATATTTCAATTATAAATATTATAGTGGTTCAATGATATTTATAGATGTTAAAACATAAAAAAAAATAATTAATTAAATTAAACACTAATATAATAAATAAATTAATAATATATTTATATAAATACGGGTGTATGTAGTGCGGAGTGAGTACTATACTATCCGCACTCTATAGTAGCTGTAACCGCACCCATACCCGCTTAATTTTGCGGATAATTACCCGTGTTCATATCATTAATAATACACTTAGAAAACCCTAATCTATATAAAAGCCCCACGCGAATTTGCAATTCTTCTCCCTGGGCGTAGGTGTTGTGTTTTTAGGGTTTGAAGCAGAACGGCAAAGATGAATATGAATGTACAATCAGCCAAATGTATGACTCCGTCACCGGTAGTCTTCTCCGACGATCTAATAGCTGAGATACTTTCCTTACTATCGGTGAAATCTCTTTTACAATTGAAGTGCGTGAGTAAGTCTTGGAGAGCCCTCATCTCCGATCCCGTGTTCGTGAAATTGCAACTCAAGAGATCAGCAACACCGAAGACGCTCTTCACACTAATGAAGCCGCATCTATTATCAGATATGATCAAGGACTGTCGCTATAGTGAAGGGTATTGCGTTCTATACCCCACACTTTCTGTTGATTCGTACTACATATGGAATGACAAGGAGTGCTCTTATATAGCAGGTTCCTGCAATTGATTGATCTGTTTGATGGGTAATAACTACTCACCACTTTATAAACCTTTTGACATACCATATTTCTCTTATCAAAAGGGTTGATGTTCGCTATCAAAATTCCATAATATGAATATTGATTAGGTTTGGTGAGTTGCAAGAACAACATAGAATCACCATATCTAAAGGTGATTCACCGATTACATTGTTGATTTTATGTGAAAAAACTTTTTAAGAGTATGAAAATTGATTGATTCACGAAATTATATTTTATTATGATATTTAAAAAAAAATTAAAACAAAGTTTCAAATAAAAAACTAATTTAAATAATTTATTTTATTTTAAATATTTCATCTATTTATTATAATTTTTTTGATAAATTATTCATTAAAATTATTTTTTATTTTAAAAAACATAATTTTTATTGTGTTTAAAATTTATAATTTTAATGAAGAAGTGATTCTTATATATGAACAAAAAGTAGTTTGTTTGTTAAAATAATAAGAGCATATGTAATGTTGAGATTTAATTTATTTTTAAAATAGTATGTAAAAGTGTATTTTGATATTGAATAATAATACACTTAGCAAACCCTAATTTATATAAAAGCTAATTTGCAATTATTTATAACATATTACAATCCTTCTTCCTGTGTCTGTTTTTAGGGTTTGAAGCAAAACGACAAAGATGAATGTACAATCAGCCAAATGTATGACTCCGTCGCCGGTGGTCCTCTCCGATGATCTAATAGCTGAGGTACTTTCCTTACTATCCATGGAATCTCTTTTACGATTGAGGTGCGTGAGTAAGTCTTGGAGAGCCCTCATCTCCGATCCCGTGTTCGTGGAATTGCATCTCGACAGATTAGCAACAGCGAAGACGCTCTTCAAACTAATGAAGACGCAGAGATTATCAGAATTTGAAGACGGCGGTTATGTTAGGGATGATTCCAATTAGTTATCAAGCTGGAAGTTAGAGATTAGCATTAAGAATTAGTTAGAGATTAGCATTAAGAATTAGTTAGAGATTAGTATTAAGAATTAGTTATTGAATTTCTGTTATTAGTAAGTAGTTAGGAGGTTGTTAGGAATTCAACGTTAGAAGGTTGTTGAGAATTCAACGTTAGGAGGTTGTTGAGAAGTTATATAAGAGGTTATTTGGAATGTAAGTAATCATTATTCATGATCATTAGCTTATATTATCTCATTGTATTTCCTTGTATCAATTAATATTAGACACTCGAATTCCTTTCATTCAATTAGGAATTCCTGGATTTATTCATTTTAATCTTCGAAATTATTTCCCTAGATTCTTAATTCTCCTTCTTCCCTTTCCCCACTCAAACAACCCTAACAATTGGTATCTAGAGCTAATTTTTTTTTTGGGTAGATGGCGGATGCAACACGTTCTCAGCTTGCTACTCGTGATTTAGAGGAAAGATTGGAGAACAGAATTTCAGAAAAACTTGAGGCACGATTGGCGGAGTTAGCTGGATCTTTGCAGAAAACCTTGGGTGATTCGATGAAGCTAACAATGGAGGAGCTACTGCAGAAGAATATTGGTGAAGAAACTCCATTTTCGAATAATAGGAATTTTTAGCAAGGTAGAAATCAGCAACCTCAGCAGTTTACAGGTGATCGTTCTTTTTCTGCTTCTTATACAGGGCAAACTAGGCTATCAAGAATAGAATTTCCAAGATTTAATGGTGATTCTGTTAATGAATGGATTTATCAGTGTGAGACTTTCTTCTTAATCGACAATACTCCTGAAGAGGTTAAGGTCAGGTTAGCAATTATGCATCTTGAAGGGAAAACGTTGAAATGGCATCATGCCTTTACAAAGACATTACAAGCTAACATTATGCCTAATTGGGGAGAGTATGTCCAAATCGTATTAGATAGGTTTGGAGAAGTGTGCAGTGATCTTATGGCCGAGTTGATGCAGTTAAGGCAAAAAGGATCCATAACTGATTACCATGAAGAGTTTAATGCAATCATCACTCGATTGCAATTACCTGAGGATTATACCTTGAGCTGTTTTTTAGGAGGACTGAAAACTGATGTGTAGATGATGGTCAGAATGTTCCAACCACAATCAGTTAGAAAAGCCTTTACTTTGGCTAAGCTGTATAAGTCAGCTTCAGTGCAAGGATCACAGTTTGGACCACCCAAACTTAGACCTCAGACTCTTAACAGATCATTGTTAGGACCTAAGCCTCAGGTAACACCACTAAATGATGCAGTCAAACCTAAGCCAAAATTTAGCAAGAACTTGACTCCAGCATTTATGAATGAAAGAAGGGCCAAAGGTTTATGCTATTTCTGTGATGAGCCATTCTCTGCAGAAATTACAGTTACACCTCATGGAAATTGATGATGAGCATGAAGGGGATGAGAACCAAGAAGTCAGTCAAATAGAGACTGTAACTAATCAGTTTGAAGAAGCTCAGATATCTGTTAGTGCATTGACTGGTGTATCCAATTTCAGAACTATGAGAGTAACTGGTAGATACAACAAGAAACTTATTCACATCCTTATTGATAAGGTACAGATTAGGATGTTGCAATAAGGTACAGATTTCTTCATGTGTAAGGAATTTCAAGTGGACACTACAGCATACTACCTTCACTTCTGATGTGATGTTACTACCATTAGGATGTTGTGATGTAGTATTGGGCATTGAGTGGCTAGTGACATTGGGAGATATCACTTGGAATTTCGACAAGTTGACCATGGAGTTTTCAGTGCAAGGGAGGAGGCATGTACTTAGGGGTTCTGCTCAAACTGAATTAAAGTCCGTTAAGTCTCAGCAGCTGGAGAAAACTTTGGATAGAGGTGTTCATTTGTCTATGATTCATGTAGGTCATGATAAAGGCCATTTACTGCAGTCATTGACTACTCATGCTGACACAACCGCAGTACCAAGAGAAATTGAGACTATCTTGGAATCCTACAAAGACCTATTTGTGGAACCTACTCAGCTACCCCCAACAAGAGAAGGCCATGACTATAAAATTCCCTTGATCAATTCTGCTGATCCAGTAAATAAGAGGCCCTACATGTATGCAAAACAACAAAAAGATATAATTGATAACATTGTGCAGGATATGCTAGAGTCGGGCATCATTCAAAATAGCAGAAGCCCTTATGCTAGTCCTGTAGTATTGGTAGGAAAGAAAGATGGCACTTGGAGATTGTGTGTCGATTATAGAGATTTGAATAAGACAACTGTCAAGGATCGATTTCCTATTCCTTTGGTTGAGGATTTGATGGATGAGTTGCATGGCTCTATCATTTTTTCAAAAATTGATCTAAGAGCTGGTTATCACCAAGTACAAATGGATCCAATAGATATCCATAAGACTGCTTTCAGGACTCACAGTGGACATTTTGAATACTTGGTAATGCCCTTTGGATTGACAAATGCGCCTGCAACTTTTCAAAGCTTGATGAATTCAGTATTCAAAGAATTCTTGAGGAAATTTTTACTGGTATTTTTTGATGATATATTGGTCTATAGTGGATCATTAGAGGAGCACATTGTTCATTTGGACAAGGTTTTGGCAATCATGAGGAAGAATGACTTATATGCCAAGCGGTCCAAATGTTTCTTTGGGGTACCTAAGGTTGAATACTTAGGTCACTTCATTTCAGCTGAAGGGGTTTCAACGGACCCTGCTAAGGTTACTGCAATGCAGAAGTGGCCATTACCAACAAACCTTAAGCAATTAAGGGGTTTCTTGGGGTTAGCAGGCTACTATAGAAGATTTGTTAAAGGATATGGCATAGTGGCTCGACCTCTCACTGATATGTTAAAGAAGGACAAGTTTGTGTGGACAGAGGCAGCAAAAACTGCTTTTCAGTAACTAAAGGATTTACTCACTAGTGCACCAGTCTTAGCTTTGCCAGACTTCACTCAAACTTTTGTTATTGAAGTGGATGCCTCAGGGTATGGTATAGGCGCATTATTGATGCAGAATCAACACCCTATAGCCTTTATTAGTCGAATGCTCAATCAACAACAACAAGCCTACTCTACTTATGAAAAATAACTATTGGCGTGTTTGCAGTCCAGAAATGGAGACATTACTTGCTCAATAAGCAATTCACTATTCGAACTGACCATAGGAGTCTTAAGTACATGTTGGATCAAAGACTCACGACTGAATTTCAACAAAAATGGTTGGTTAAGCTCATGGAGTTTGATTTCCAGATTGAGCATAAGCAAGGCAAGCACAATGTGGCTGTAGATGCTCTTTCCAGGGTAGAAGGCATAACTTGCCAAGCATTGGGTCTCCACACACTACAATCCGATTTGTATGCTAGAATTCAACACACTTGGGCTAATGATATCAATTTGCAGCCTATTATCCAAAGCTTGCAGATTAACAAATGCGTTCACAAGCATTACACTTGGACCAAGGCTGAGCTCAGGAGGAAGGGCAGATTGGTAGTGGGCAGGGATTTGCAGCTCAGGCAAGACCTACTTAAGTGGTTCCATGAAGCTGCACCTAGTGGTCATTCAGGTCGAAATGCTACCTTACAAAGAATCAAGCCTGTTGTGTACTGGAAAGGGCTGAATAAGGATGTGAAGGCATTTGTTCAACAATGTGTTACTTGTCAACAATGTAAGTATGAGACAGTGGCTTCCCCAAGCCTGTTGCAGCCTCTACCTATACCTGGTCATGTATGGCAACGTATCACTATGGATTTTATCGAGGGTCTACCTAAATCCAATGGGAAACATGTCATTTTTGTGGTAGTCGATCGACTCAGTAAGGCTGCACACTTCAATTCCCTTGCTCACTCATACACTGCTGCAACCGTGGCTCAATCCTTCTTAGATAACGTCTTCAAATTGCATGGCTTCCCTGAATCTATCACTAGTGATAGGGACTCAGTTTTTATAAGTAACTTTTGGCAAGAACTCATGGCTTTTCAAGGAGTACAACTACAATTATCAACAACATACCATCCACAAACTGATGGTCAAACAGAGGTGGTCAACAGATGCCTGGAAACATACTTAAGATGCATGTGCAATGATGCACCTCAGCAATGGCACAAGTGGTTACCATTGGCTGAATGGTGGTATAATACTACTTATCACTCTTCAATTCAGGCCACTCCTTATGAGATAGTCTATGGTCAGCCTGCCCCAAATTATTTACCTTATTTGCCAGGGGAATCCAAGTTGCAATTGGTGGATAGAACTCTAGCAAAAAGGGAGGAAATGCTTAAGGTTCTTAAGTTCCATCTGCGTAGAGCTCAAGAGAGAATGAAACAATTGGCTGACAAACACAGGACTGATAGGCAATTCACTGTTGGTGATTTGGTTTATGTGAAACTACAGTCTTACAGACAGATATCAGTGGCAAACAGAGCAAACGCGAAGTTGACACCAAATTTTTTTGGCCCATTTCCTATTATTCGAAAAATTGGGGTTGTAGCTTATCAATTGGGTTTACCAAACCATTCTCAAATCCATGATGTGTTCCATGTCTCGCAATTGAAGAGGCATATTGGCAAATCAATTGCTTCAGCTGCTGTTCCGGATTCAGTGCAGCAGTAACTGCTCCAAAGGAACCTGAATTGATCTTAGATAGAGCTACAGTCAAGCGTAATGGTCAAGCAGTCACCAAAGTCCTAGTTAAATGGAAACATCAACTTGTTGAAGATGCTTCATGGGAGTTTTATTATGATCTACGCAAAAGGTTTCCCAATTTTCATTCTTGAGGTCAAGAATGCTTTGAAGGAGGAGGCAATGTTAGGGATGATTCCAATTAGTTATCAAGTTGGAAGTTAGAGATTAGCATTAAGAATTAGTTAGAGATTAGCATTAAGAATTAGTTAGAGATTAGTATTAAGAATTAGTTATTGAATTTCTGTTATTAGTAAGTAGTTAGGAGGTTGTTAGGAATTCAACGTTAGGAGGTTGTTGAGAATTCAACGTAGGTTGTTGAGAATTCAACGTTAGGAGGTTGTTGAGAATTAGGAGGTTGTTGAGAAGTTATATAAGAGGTTATTTGGAATGTAATTAATCATTATTCATGATCATTAGCTTATATTATCTCATTGTACTTCCTTCTATCAATTAATATTAGACACTCGAATTCCTTTCATTATCAATTAATATTAGACACTCGAATTCCTTTCATTCAATTAGGAATTCCTGGATTTATTCATTTTAATATTCGGAATTATTTCCCTAGATTCTTAATTCTCCTTCTTCCCTTTCCCCACTCAAACAACCCTAACAGGTTACCTAAATGAAGGGTATTGCATTCTATACCCCACACTTTCCGTTAATACGTACTACATATGGAATGACAAGGAGTGCTCTTATATAGAAGGTTCCTGCAATTGATTGATCTGTTTGATGGGTAATTCTTCCACCTATGCATATAAAGAATACTGGCTCCGTATATTGAACCCAGCCACAAGGACACTGTCTCCAAAAATTGGGTATTTTCGCGATTCTGCCTATTTCAACTTCAAGTTTGGATATGACAATTCAACTGACACTTATAAGGTGGTCGCGTTTGGATTTTATCGCACAGATATAGTAAGAATTTTCACTTTAGGTGATAATATTTGGAGAGATATTGAAAGTTTTCCAGTTGAACTTCTGAATAGACCAGATAAGAATAGAGGTGCGTATTTGAGTGGAACTCTTGACTGGTTGGCAATTGACAATAATGTTTCCTATAGTGTTCTCAACGATGCTATAACAGTTGAGATGTTTCTTATTGTTTCGCTTGATTTGGGGACTGAGACATACAACCAGTACATGCTGCCTCGTGGTGTTGATGAATTGCTACCTCACAAGCCATCTCTTGCGGTGTTGGGGGATTGCCTTTGTTTTTCTTATTCTCCCAACAACATCAATTTTGTTATATGGAAGATGCAAATATTTGGGGTGGAAGAGTCTTGGGTCCAATTTCTTAAAATTAGTTATCAGACTCACCATCCTTATTTTAATATGGCTCCGATCTTTCTTTTTGAGGATATCCTGATACTTATGAGTTATCCAAAGAAATTCATTTTCTATAACTTGAGAGATAATACGAAAGAGGAAATAAACACTGTTATTATTGCCGATAATGGAAGTACCTATTATGTACACCTTGAAATAGCCTATGATTATGTTGAAAGTTTAGTTTCAACTTTTTGAAAGTAAGTTTTCCTTCCATTGTTTATTTTCTCCTTGTGTCAATATTCATTTTTTATTTATTGTGTTTTTGAATGACACTCTCTTTGATTTAATGAATTTTTTTCTGTTTGAAAGTAAGATATCAATAATATTATTTTGCTCGATATAATGTGTTTTATATATCTTTTTGTTAATTTAAATAAGGAATTTGCTCATTATCATACACTCATTATCTAACAGGTGTAAATTAGTAATAAAATTTTAGTCATGACATGCTAATTTACTATGTAAGTAATAATTTTTTAAGAAGAAACAAAAATTAAAAAGAATTGATTAATTTTTAAATCATTTTGAATTTACAAAATAATAATTTAATATTTAAAAATACCGATCAACTTAATTGTTCTTTTTTAATTTTACAATACAATTTTAAAGATTATATAATTATTTTGATGTAATAAAAGATTATTTATACTTAAAATCAATATATATGTTTTTATTTAATTTTAATATTTTGATAAAAGTATTAACAACGCTCCTTTTTAATAAGCGCTATTAAAATTAATGTGTCTCAACTCTTCTTTTTGTTTTTGTGTTAATTGAAGTTCTATTATGTCATTAAACTCCTTGTTTTTTTTTCCAAAACAAATATAGCAACCATCTCAATTAAAAAACCCAGTGAACTCAAACTTCGATTGTTGTTTGAATTCAAACTCGATTACTTCCATTATTTTAAACTCGATTTCCTCCACCATATTCAAAATGGACTATCTCTGTCGTTCTCACAATCAAAGTTATCAATCGTCATCCACCATTCAAACTCGATAGCCTCTTTCAACCTAATCGTTTATGTCATCAATTGTTATCCACTATCATTAACTTGATCACCTCTACCATTATCATTCGTCCATGTTGCTAGGTATAACTCACTACTGTGACAATCTCAGATTTCTTTTCATTTGTTTACTCTTATGTTTATTCATGGATAAAATATTCAAAATCTATTAAACATATTATGTTATATAAATTTGTTTTGCGGGTATTATGGTTGTTGATGGGTGCTTGAGGAGTGATTGTGAACACAGGAAAATTTCAGAATTTGAATAAATTTGCCAAGCAAAAAATAATTTCGCTAAGCAAATCTGTAACACCCCAAATTTTATAATAAACTATTTTATTAATTAAATAGAATTTTAAATAATTAATTTGATGACGAATATTATTTTAGAATATATGTTGATAAATTTCGTGGCTAATTTTTGTCATATGGATGCTTTCTATGATGTGCTAGTTTGATACATGTTATATTACATGAGTGATATAAATAATACATATTATATTTTATTATTTGATATATTTAACAAAATAATAATAGTATTTTAGTGTAATATATATTTTAAAGAAAAAGATTTTATGCGATTTTACGTATATATACGTGTACCCAATTAATGTAATATTTTTCTGTGCATTAGATTGATGTTAAGTATGTATATAGTTATATTTCAATTATTTATAACTACTTTCTATTTTAAATTATTTAATTTATAAATAACTATTTTGATTTGTTAGAAATATTGTGATTGATTTCCTTTACTTTTATGTATAACATATGACATGATGATTTTATACATCTTTATTGTGATTTAGTAATTAATATAAATTGTTGATGTTATATTCATTTAATTGTTTTGACTATTTTATAAAGATGATAGTATTTTTATGGGTTGTTAACTAGTTTTACAAATATTTAGATGAATTTGTTAGGTAGGCATGGACTGTTAACTAATTTTACAAATATTTAGATGAATTTGTTAGGTTTTGCTGCTTGTTTTCTATCTGCCGCTTTCCAAAACAAAAACATAAATAAAGAGACCTTGTGAACCCTGATTTGTACTAAAATAAAACAAACAAACAAAAAAAGAAAATGGAAGAGAGTTGAATGGGAAGCCGTAGAACCAAAGAGTAGAATTCGTTATTTTGCACCATTCTCTTTCACCGTAAGTCCGATTTGAGTGAAACCAACGCCAAAACGACCGTGTGAAAAGTGGCTATATTATCCACTGATTGGTTTTCTGATTCATGGTAATTTTCTTTGACCAATTTTCGAATTTAGTTTTTAGAATATCTCCTCTTAAATTATTTTTGACGTTTACTCATAAACTGTCGAGTTAGATCGATTGAAGGACAAAGAGTCAATGAACAAAGGTTATTTGCTCGTGGAATCGTATTCATGTGTGAAAGCGTCAAAAAAAGGTAAGGGGTGAGAGAGCGTTTGAATTCATGAGTATAATATATTGTGAGATGAACGGGAAAACCGTATTTCCCAACGATTCATCCGGGGCTTGTTACGTACGGCAGTAGCCCCTTGAGAGATAAATTGATTAATTTGAAATATGAGAATTGTGAGGTTAAAATGTGAAATAGAAATTTTTATAAGGTGTTGATTGATTTAATTTTTGATACTTGTGTGGTAGTTGATATTTGTTATTATTGTGATGTTGGATGTTGAATGAAATTATATGTACATGTTTGCTTAGATGAAATTATGTGATGTGATAATAAAATATGGATGCATGGTTTGATATATGCTTACGTGATGATAATGATGATTTTTGATTGATGATAGTGATGTTATAAAATTGTGAGGAGTTTATACGATGATCATGATTATTTATGATTAATGATATTATAAAATTATGATGAAAATATTGAAGTACCCCATACTTGATGAGATAGTGATGATTCTTAAATATGGTGCTCTTAGTGGATTAGTCTAAGCTAACGAAGGGAGAAAATAAATATTGTGAATTTGTGAAGTGAAGATTATTTTGTCATCATATAGGTAGGGCCTGACAAGCCTAGTGATTCTGGGGAAGTACAATTGAATGAGCTTGATCGTGGAGGGCTACAGTCGAACTGTAAAGTAAGACTGATAGACCTTGGGGGTACACCTAGTGGGGAATTCCTAAGTGGATTAGTGGGTTATTCCCTAAGGCCGGGAGCTACCGTGCAACACAAGAGTACCCCGATCGTCGCGTATATGTGTCTCGGGTTGAGTTGAGGGGATCTATGAGGACTTGGCCATTCATGAATTGTCCGTCCACTCTTGTAGTGGCATAGTATCATGGCCTCCTAACCAAGTACTTCAGAGTTAGAATGGTACCACATTGAGAAGTAGAGTCTAAGCTCATGCATAGCATTGCATTTCCTTGTGATTGTTTTGTTGTGATTGATGTGTTTCAAAGGTAATATTAATTAGATGATTTGATGCATAATATAATGAGATGATTATTTTACTTGAGTGACTTTGATGTTATAGTATAATACTATTTAATTAAATATTTTGATATATAGTAAAGTAATTATGATACGGTTCTATTATGATTGTTTGCGTGTTCTTCTTACTCATATTATACTATTAACATGATTTCAAAACTCACCTCCTTCGTTGTTTGTGTTTGACTGGCTGGGCCCTGCGTTTGCAAAATCGCAGTTATTACAGGTTAATGAGCTATGATAAAAAAACCGCTCTAAAAAGACAATAGTATTAGATCTACTCAAAAATTGAATGAACTATGACACAAAAACTGTTCTAAAAGGACAGTGATATCAGGAGCGATCAAAAAAATCAAAGGGACGTAAAAAAAAGAGAGAAGTGGCTCAGAAGTACATCGAGTAGAAGAGTGAGAAGAGAAAAAGTTGGGCATTGCATTTAAGATATAGTGATGGAAGCAATCTCATATATGTTAACTATCAAATGTGAGACTTTAGTATTTATAAAGTTGAAAACTAGTCAATAAATGAGAGCTTTCTAATTTATCACTTCAATAATTTTTAAATTTACACACTAACATACCCTTTTTGTTCTAATAATCTCCCGCTTGAATCAAAAAAATGTTTTTGAAGTAGCGTCAAACACTCTTATAAGATTGTGCATAAGCAGAGGTGTCTTCCGACTTGAACATTTGCATAGTAAGTAAGATTCAAATTCAAGAACTGTGATTTGTAGTCTTGAACTCTATCTCTAACATCAAAACCATAGGCAACCTATTTATAGGGTGTATTGTCAAAATTTCATGCACTAATGGTTCTGTAGGTCTATTTCAGTATAGTGAACGCTCTAGAAATTCTGCCCCAAAATTTCATAGGTTCCACATTCACATAGTGAGTATATCAAGAGTACTCCTATAGCTAGGTACTTCACTCCACATAGAATATATATTTCATTAAGAGTTTTTATTACCTCGTCCTTTTATCGCTTCAAGAATCATGTTTCATTGATTTAGAATAACATGTTCATATCAAATCACTTTACGACTTGTTATTACCTATTGAACCTAATTCTCGGGATCTTTAGTATTTTAGGTTGGGTTCCCATCATTATTGATTCATTGATCTAAAAAGCAGTAGTCCAATTTTTTTGGTTGTGTTTATAACTTGCTCTTTAGTTAATCCTTTTGTCAAAGGATCTACTAACTTTTCATGAGTGCATACATAATTCACTCTAATAGCTTTTTAGAAAGTAACTTCTAATTGTGTTGTACTTATGACACATTTGTCGTCTCTTATCATTGTAATAACACAGTTCTAAATTTTTGCAATAGATGTGGTACTATCGCAGTGGATCAACACAATTGACATTGATTTTTTTTTCCATAAAAGAATATCAACTAGCAAACATCTCAACCAACTTGGTTCTTCACCAGTGGTTGCTAGTGCTATCATTTCAAACTCCATAGTGAACTTAGTCAATATTGTCTGTATCTTCGATTCCTAAGATACAACCCCATTAGCGATGTTAAATATATATCCATTAATTACTTTAGATTCTTCCGATAAAGTATTCTAATCAACATAACTATATCCTTCAATGGCGACAAGAAATCTTTGATAATGTAATTTAAGACTCCTGGTCATTTTAATGTATCTCTTGACTTTCTCGATAGCATGTCAATGTTCCTTATTAGTTCTACTGGTAAATCTGCACAACAGTTCCATGATGTAGGCAAGGTTGAGCCTAGTATAGTCAGTGGTATACCTGAAGTTTCCAATGATGCTCGCATATTTATGTTTGTCTAACATCTTCACTAGTGTTTTTGAAAAGTTTCACACTTGGGTCATATGATGTGCAAGTAGGTTTACATTCAAAATATTTGTATTTCTTTAAAATCTTTTCAACATAGTGAGACTGATCCAAAAAAATTATCTTTTTGACCTAGAAATCTTGATTTCAAGGATTACACTCACTTCTCTGAGGTCTTTCATATCACAGTTGTTACACAACAATTATTTAAGTGTAGTTACAACATGAATGTTTGAACTAAATATGAGTAAGTCGTCTATGTAAAGACATATGATAATGCAAATGCCATTTTCAGATTTGTGATAAACACATTTGTCACTTTCATTCACTTTAAACTCATTCCATATAATCAAGTTATCAAACTCTTCATGCCATTGCTTATGAGCTTGTTGAAGACCATACAAAGACATATCTAACTTACATACCTTATTTTTTTGTTCATGAATCACAAAACCTTCATGTTGTTTCATATATATTTATTCTTTTAAGTTGCCATTTAAATAAGTAGTTTTGATATCTATTTGGTATACTACCAAGTTATGAATAACAACAACCGAAATTAGTACCCTTATGGATGTAATTCTAGTGACTGGTGAAAATATGTAAAAGAAATCTATATTTTCTCTTTGTCAAAAAAATTTGGCTACAAGGCGAGTCTTGAATTTATCAATAGTTTCATTGGATTGTAGTTTCTTATTCAAAATCCATTTACAATTTATTGGTTTGAAACCAACAAACAAGAGACAAGTCCACTAAATGTCAGGTCATGTTAGACTTACAAAAATCTATCTCATTGTTTATAGCTTTTTGCCATAGGTCTACATACAAAGATGATAAAGTTTGTTGAATATTTGTAGGATCATCTTCTAAAGTATAGGTCATATAATCGGGTCCATATTCTTTAGAAACTCTTTATCTCTTACTTCTTCGAGGTTATGTTTCACTTTGTTCATTGCTTTATGTGCTTCTGATAACTGGAACATGACTTATTATGGAGCCCTCACTATTTCTCAATTTTAAATGGAATATATTTTCATAGAAGTCAACATCATTTGACTCTATGATCACTTTAGCATTTAGGTCATAAAACATATACACTTTGATGTTTACTACATACCCAATAAAGACACATTCATAGGCTCTATTGGAGACTTTAACTCAATTGAGATTGGGGATTTTGACATAGGCTAGACAACCTCAAGTTTGAAAATAAGATAAGTTCAATTGTATTTTCATTAAAATATCATAAGGAGATGTTTTGTTTTTAAATTTATGAACTCTATCACTTCACTAAATAGACTTGATTCATATTATGTTCCTCTATAAATTTGAAACCTCTTAATCTTTCTACTAAATTGATTTTCAATTTTAGTTATAAAGATCCTAATCACGTCAAGCGCTTCACTTTTATTTTTCATTATATATACAAATGTATAGTCAGAACAATGTCAGTAAAATTGATCAAATAACGTTTTTCATTTCTAGTTAAAGTTTCGTTAAGTTCACATAAATCACAGTGTATTAAATCCTATAAGCTCAAATTCTCTAATTACTGATTTATGTGAAGTGAACTCTTTGTTATTTTAGTTTTACTACAAAAATCGCATTTTTGAAAATCATTTAAAGATGACTTTTATAGTTAAACCTAAGTTACTTAAGTTTGAAATCACATATTTGTTCACATGACAAAGTCTAGCCTTACAAATATTAAGACCACACAACATGTAAGTAAGCAAACATATTATTAATATCAACGTTTAATCTAGAAATACTATATTTAAAAATGATGTACAAATTTGTCTAAATTTGTTATGTGATTTGTGTACTTGGGGAATAGTATGTTTGAGATATGGGGAATAATTAAAGTTGGATCATTCTCAAGTGGTAAAACCATCTAAAGTGGTTGAATTGTAGAATGTTGAGTGAAGCATGTACCGTAGAGGTTTTTGTTCATGTCATTTTTGAGTTTCTAATTAGAGAGAAATAGATGAGGATTTTCATATCGTGATTAGTTCACCTAAGGTTATTTGTGATTAATTCAACTTTGCTTTATCCTTTTGGAATTTATCTAGCTTAATTAATGAAATAACTAAAGAACACACATTAGATAACAAAATATAAGCATAATTTCTGTTATAGTCTATTAATTTAATTTCAGATAACACTTCAGTTATTTATCTTTTTTATTTATTTAATCTTTTATTTAATTTTAAGTAATAATTTGATCATTTATGTCTTAAAATGCCAATATTGTTATTATTATTATCTACAATATACTATAAGAATTCTCAACTATACCAAAAATACAATTTTGTCCTTCATAAATTTAACCTTTGCAAAAATTTTAGGGTCACAATTGTAACTTACTCTAACTTTTTGTACATAACCAACTTCTTCAAATTTTTGTGAATATGAAATTTTCTGGTTTACACATTGCAAGACATAGAAGAAAATCAAATATATTTACGGAGAAGAAATTCAGAGAGACTCAAAAAGAAGAAAATCGCAAATGGAACAATATAAAGAAAGGGTTGCTACAATCTGTGATACCAGTTTGTTCAAGGTTTGTAACTTCCTCCTTCATATTCCTTTGCATTGTTTTTAGGTTTTTTGTTGTAACTTCCTCCTTCATATTCGTTTGCATTGTTTTGTTGTAACTTCCTCCTTCATATTCCTTTGCATTGTTTTTAGGTTTTTTGTTTGTAACTTCCTCCTTCATATTCCTTTGTATTATTTTTAGGCTTTTTGTTTGTACTTCTAAATGTTATTACAAACTGAAATTGCATATTCAACTTCTTTATATTTTTTCACTGTTAAATTATAAATTTGACTTATAAAATGAGACAAATTATGTATTATTCTTATTTCTATGTGAAGTTCATAAAACAAGAGGAAAAATGTTTAATTTTTGGTGGTCGCTTTCCGAATGCATTAGATTGATAACCTCGGGTTGATATGGGTTAACAATTGGTTATGAATTCTTATAGTATATTGTAGATGACTCTTTAGGATTAGGTGTAGTGTTACAGTAAATTTGATAGTTTTACCGCTACTATTTAATTCAATATTGAATATAATAATAATAATAATAATAATAATAATAATAATAATAAAGCGTTGTTAATTTATACTAGAGGCATATGCAATCAAATTTTATATATATTGGATAATTTTTTGGAACATTAGTAATAAGGGAACATTATGCATGTTTTTATTTTTTTGGTTCAACTAACAGGGGCTTGAGGTGCATTGGCATTGAAATTTTTTATTATGTATTCTACATAGTTAGATCCATCGAATGAAGATCCATATTAATTAAACTAATTGTAATGGTCTTTTACACAATCATATTGAAGGTCTAATTAAATTAACTGAATTATACTTTCATTTTTTACTTTCCCAGTCGTAGACATAAGTACACCGAATTTTTTTTTGAAACATAGCAATTAAAAAGTGGTTCTACTTCTTCTATTGTACTTGCGTCAAAATGAAACTCAGAAACACTATCACCTTCACTTATGACTTAAACCTTCTGAATTTAATTTATGAGCGTTGCAATTTCGTAAATAAAAAATAAATAAGAAATGGGAAAATGGAATTATCGTCCATCGTGTAGGTTCTTCTCCCTTCGTAGATCTCCCAGTCCTCCTCCCATTTTCTACGACATCAAAGCCCCTCTTCCTGGTAATTTTATTTTTTTGTAATTTTAATTATTTAATTATTTTCACTCTCTTTTTATTTTATTTATTATTTTCATTCATTCTTTTTATAGGAGAGGAAAAAAGGTTTTATTTCATGGAATTTTTTATTAGTTAGTTCAAATACTTTGTTAAATAGGAAGTGTTGTTGTGACTTGTGTTTGGTGCTATGATCTGAAGGTGTTGCTGGTTCGACTTTTAAAACATTGGTGCAAATAATACTTGTGAAGGAGAACAAAACCAATTAGTTTCCACTGACAAATAAGTGAAGATTTTGTGATTTTAAAAAAATTGCTTCACAGTAGAAATGATATCCATTTGTATTTTTTTGTATATGAAAGGCTGTTTTGTGCTTAAATTTGTATTTAATTTGGGAAAAACAGAGGGAATAAGAAGATAATGTTATTGTTGATTTCGTATCTATTTAAAAAAAAAAAACAATTTCTTAGTTCTTTAAATTATTCTTACTAGCCTGTTTATTTCTTAGTTCTTTAAATTATTCTTAGTAGACTGTCTAATTTGATATTCCTTTGCATTGCCTTTAGGTTTTTTGTTTCTACTGCTAAATATTAATACAAACTGAAATTGCATCTTCGACTTCTTTATATTTTTTTCGCTCTTTAAGTTCCAAATCTGTCGCATTTCATCTTCAAAGATATATTACAATCTGAAATAAATGATTAATTTTCAATTTATGTTTATAAAATTTGCATTGATTCACTGACAAGAAATGCAACACCATTGAAGGACATTAACGCCTCAAAGGAAACTTGGAAAATAGCAGTTAGGGTCACAAATTACTTCACTGTTGTTAGTAAAAATGGGAATGTGCACGATGAAGTTATTTTGATGGATCAACAGGTCTACATTTTAACTTTTTTT